>JACEGR010002510.1:0-127019 GCA_014170235.1 Listronotus bonariensis | reverse complement strand
TTTAGATGTATTCTAAATAATAATGAATGGCAACAACAGTTGTATGATGCTCATGACCCGTCGGTGATGGCTGAAATCCTGACCGTGTCCCTGCAGCATGCCGCGTTAACCGCCTTTCCACTTAAAAAGCTAAATAAAACAAACCAAAAATCCTGGTATACCGATGACCTCAAAGCAATGCGTAAAAATCTTAATAGGCTGAGGCATAGATTGGATCGGTCTGATGATGTAGACATCAGGGCAGAGTATATTAAAACTAAGTACTTATACCGTAGAAAAATTAAAGAATGCAAAGCAAAGTACCACAATAACATTCTTAAAACAGCAAAAAACTTTAATAAAACAGCGTGGAACATCATAAATAGTTATACTAATAAAAATAAAATTAATCATCCAATATCTAAAACTCCGGATGAATTTAATAACTTTTGTACCACCATGGTGGATGACATAATACAGGGAATCCCTAAAAGTAATCTGGACCCGACCAAGTGCATAAAAAGGGGGTCAGTAATTCATTCTTTCTAAAGCCCTGCACAGAGGCGGAAATTCACACTATAATAAAAAATCTAAAGTGCTCATCTAGCTCTGATGCCTACAGTGTCAGTACCGATATCATAAAAACTGCAATTGACATAATCTCTGCACCAGTGGCCCACTTAACAAACGCCTGTATGGAAAAGGGGATATTCCCCCAGTCATTGAAATTAGGAAAGGTCATACCTATCTTAAAAAAAGGCGATCCAGACTGCTTCGACAATTACAGATTTATAACAATTACTCCCATAATATCTAAAATTATGGAGATTGCCTTAAAAGACAGAATAACAGAGTTTCTGGAATCAAACATGATATTGCATAGGAGACACTATGGTTTTCGGGCTTCAGGATCAACTACACAGGCTGTCACAGATATAACTCACGCTGCTCTCAGAGATTTGGATGTGGGAGTCTGTACGATGGCTGTCATGTGTGACCTATCTAAGGCGTTTGACAGTGTGTCCCACGACATTCTACTCAGTAAACTGGACAGGTACGGAATCAGGGGGATACCGCTCGACCTCATTAAATCATTTTTGTCCAATAGGGAACAATACATTGTTATAAATAGCGCCAAATCAGGTATTAAGGAGGTTAAGCATGGGGTGCCCCAGGGCTCTGTGCTTGGACCGGTACTATTCATTATTTACATGAACGATCTTCCTGACTATCTGGAGAAAAGCGATGCTTACCTCTATGCAGATGATACCACTCTTCTGTGTAGGGGGCAATCGATCATCTGAGTGGGTTGTCGGGGGACGCATTGGCGGAGGCCAAGGAATGGTTTAGTGCTAACCATCTTGCCCTGAATCAAAATAAGACACACAAAATGGCCTGGACAGGTAAAAGGGGTGAAACTTCGACAGATGATAAAAGCATCAAATTGCTTGGGTTTAGCCTGGATCCTCAGTTAAACTGGAGAAATCATGTTTCTTTATTGTTGTCTAAATTATCTAGAGCTCGGTTTGTGATCGGAAGATTGAGAGAAGTGGTATCTATAGAGGTCTTGAAAAAGCTTACTTCGGACTAGCGCACTGTCATCTAACCTACGGGGTTCTGGTGTGGGGTGCGAGTGTAGGCGCACCTGAGGTATTGACAGCACAGAAAAAAATTATCCGAGCAATGTGTGGTGTCGCATATAACGAACATGCTCGACCACTGTTTATAGCCCTTAAAATAATGACTGTTACCGGTGCATATATATTAGAGGCAATTTTATGGGTACATAAAAATAAAAGCAATTTTAAAAGCGGAGCAGAGATACATGAATATCATACTAGGGCTAAAAATCTGTTAAGACTACCCAGGGTAAATCTGTGCAGAACGGACACCGGAGGGGAATCACTACTTGTTAAGATATACAATAAAATACCCACGGACTGGAAAACATTTAACATGAAAATATTAAAAGGAAAGTCAGAGGCTTTCTCATCTCCAAGAGTTTTTATAAAATTGACGAGTTTATGAATTGGACGGGCGAATGGAAGTGACGATTTATTTCTGTGTTCTGTTTGTTCTTCTTTAAGCTAAGTTACACATTTTTTTTTAAACTGTCTGTACCTTTTACAACTTTAATATTGTGTTGACCTTAAAGTTAAGTTATATTTGTTTTTTAAATTTGTCTTTACTTTTTACAATTTTACTATTGTGTTGACGTACCAAAACAAATGTATTTTATGTATTTTTGTATGATTTATGGTGAATACAAAACGTCAAGTCTTCATTCGATTTACGTTATTTAGTAGGTAAAAAAAAGCGATAATAATATAACATTATTTTAAAATATATCTTTTAACTAATATACAACGAAATGAAAAGTAGTTTACAAAATATTTTTTACCGGATAGTACCAGAAGAGCTATAAACTTACAAATTTTTTAAATAAAATATTAGAAGGCATAAAAATAAGCAGATGTGCCCTAATTTAACCAACCCTATATTTCTTACCGTTCCCGATATAGTGTGCCTCTAATTTAAAAACACTTCTTAAAACATATTGTTTACATTTTAAACTGTTTACATATAAAAAATGCTTATTTTTATATGTAAACTGCTGTTCAATAAAGGGGCCATACGTAACCGCAATGAGCCAGCATTCGTGCTTCTCGCTGTTAAAATGTAGGAGGATGTGGTGCAAAAATTTTTGTATTTAATAAAATTGCAATAATATGATTTTGTTATACTACGCTTTAAATTACACCTGATCGTAAAATAAACCTTTACAAATAAGAAGACACAGTTTTACCAATAATACACTCAAAGTTTGGATAAAAGGAAACAAAGATTGGAAGGTAAATATGTTTTATTTAAACAAGGGGATATACAGGTTAATAAATTATTAATTAATAAACTTGTGAAAAAACAATTAATAATTAATAGTAAAAAAGTTAGAAAACATTTTTATTTAGGGAGTTAATCAATTACTTTAAATAAAACAAAGAACGTCAATTTTAAGCGTAAATATAATAATATATAATAAATAAATTGCAACTATTTTTTGTTGCGAAATAATAAGTGGATTTTTTTGTTTTTTATTTAAACTTAACCAGCAAACAAGTTATAGTAAGGTATTGTATGCCAGTTAGTACTCTTCTGAAGGTCGTGGTTGTTGTAAGTATATTTTTATGTGATTGGAGTTAAAATTAAGGCTTATAATTTTTATACTGTGAACACCTAGTATAAAAAAGTATACATTTTGGGAATTTTAAAAATATACATATGTGACGTAGGATTTGAATACATTACGTCACTGGGCAAATGTATTCCATGTATGCCTCCACCATATGTGACGTTGACATTTTGAAATACTACTTGACGTCACTGGGACAAATCTACCATATGGAACTATCTTCTTGGGACCATGAGACCGGTGGACCATCAAAACTAACTTTGCATTTTTAGGACCAACTTAACTTATTGAACTAACTTAATTTAGTACGGGCATACCCCGCCACTCGGGGTAGCCCGTACGAGACTTAGCTAAAACTTTAACTTTATACTTGTCTTCACTTTTACTACCTACTTCTTATCTCATCTAATGTCTTTCTAATTTCTTTCTCTCCCTCTTTAAATATTAAATTTTCCAGTGTTTTTTTGCATTTCTACGCGAGCCAGTTTCTTTAATGTTTTTATTTTATTATTATAAGAGTAACCTAGAAAATTGTTTAATTTATACTTTTAAAACCTTGACACCTCACGTATATCTTTATTTAGCAAAATTCCCAAAGTTAAGTAACCTAATTAAAATGTATACTTATTTTAAAATTCCCAAAAATGTATATTTTTAAAATTCCCAAAATGTATACTTTTTTATACTAGGTGTTCACATATGCCCCCTCCTGAAAGCGTTGGACCCACAACGCTATTACAAATAAGCCAAATTTACTTTAAAACCTTTAAAAAAATTAGCAATATTACCAAAAACGATAGTTCCATATAGCTTACAAAAATTAAAAAATCTAACAATATTTTACCTATTATGTAAATTACCGTAAATAACCTTCACTTTTCGAACTTAGAAATATCAAAAAACATAACTAATTTTAGACCTTTATATTTTTTATTGTCTAATTTACTGCTTTAAATGCTTAGTTGCGAAAAAAAAACTGATTTATTTCTTTAGAAAGTAACTAAAACTAACTTATTTTTAAATATCTTTAAGCAAATGAAAGAATGTTCATTAAATTTAGGTATTTTTTAAGTTTAACAAAAAACCTTTTTTAACAATATTGTACAAGGTCTTAAAATTTTCCATTTTTTTACCAAGTCAAAAATACTGTAACAAAATTATTATTTTGCATGTAAAACTCTTTATTTTATCATATAAATGTTCGTTTTTTGAATTTCTTTAAAGGAACAACTTTAAAACATATTAAAAAAAATATTAATTTAAATTTAATTTCGTTTATTTTAAACTTGTTGCAACCGACATGATCTGTTTTACATTTCTAATTGTCATCACAAAAATAAAGAATAAAAAACTTCTTTTTAGCACATCACATAAAGTAATAAAAAAATTAACTTCTTTTAGCAACTTCATGCTTTTATTTACAACTTGAATAATTGGATGGTAATATTTTTTTCAATGCTTACTAGAATTAATTTAATATAATTTAACACAAGTGTGACAAAACACGTGTCGTTAAAGATCGAGTAATCATTAGTTCCGCCATTTTCTTTTTTAGCTTATATGACACTTTGCGCAAAACTTTAATTAAAAAAAATATATAATAATGAAGAATTTTAATTATTCAGAAAACAAAATTATTAAATTTAAATAGCTGTAGAACATGACGGTTTCTGCTACCAAAAACCAAAACTACCATTTTTTTAAACCTACTTTACTCACTTACTATATGTACAGGGTGTTTAGTAAGTATATGTCCAAAATGTAGGAGCGTAGAAGACGTTAAAATAATACTAGTCTTTTATAAACAAAAAACTTCTAAGTTGCCCTATAACGGAGATTGGAGGTTTAGAATGGGGGCCCCCGCAATTACTTTTCAATCCGTAACTCTTAACTGGATACGTATATTACTAAAATTTTAGTTGTAGTATAAGCAATTAAGACTTAGAAATTCTAACGGGCTTGCCATCACACTCGTGGACCTAAAATTTTGACACGAGCACTTTTTTGCCATAAAACACAATTTTTTAAATAGACTAAACATTGTAATATAAAAATGTACTTCACTTTTATTTAAAACAAAACCTTCGAGAAAAATCACTTTTTTTGTAGGAATTAAAATATTGCTGAAAATATTAGGTATTGATATTGACCATTCTAAATAAGTGAATAACTAAAAAAGTAAAGGTAAGATGCATTTTATTTTAAAGTGATAAATTGTTTTTAAAAAAGGTACGTTTTTGTTGTTTTAGACCATCTTGCACTAATTTATTAAAAGTACTTAATTAACTAAGCCAAAAAAAAGGTATTTAATTAGGAACTGTTAAATAACTAGACCAAATCAAATATTAAACAATAAGAATTACCAAGTTAACTAATTAAGTAAATGTTTTCAATCCGCGCCTTGTACCTTGTTACACTTTCTTATCCTGCGTATTTTTTCTTGCTGCACTCGAAACTAAAAATATTTTAATGATGATTTATTCTTTTAAGTAAATCGTACCTGGTGGTAACTGGCGTTAAATAAACAAGTCCTTAGGAGTTCTCTGACATGACCTGATATTAATTTTTATGTATAAACCAGAGGGGCTGACTACACCATTTAAATTTTACCAAAACGTCCTTACTTTTTGTACTACACTGTTTGTACCATCTAAGTAAACCAGTTAACTTTCCAATGGTTTCTACACAAAAAGGTATACTTTGTAAAAATGCCTCTGAGCAACCGTTTTCAAAATATTTAAATTTAAGGGGTTTAGTGCAACCAAAAATGCCCTAAATACAGTGTATGTATAAGTCATAACTACAACTGCCTCATGATAAACAAATAATATAATAGTATTTTCCTATGTACTTTTCGGTTGCACTAAAATACTTAAAGGCAAATATTGAAAACAGAGCCATTTTTACAAAGTGTACCCTTTTTGTGAAGAAACCTTGGGGGAATTAACTGATTTACTTAGATGGTACATACAGACTAGCAAAAAAATTTGGGACGTTTTAGAGAAATTTAAATAGTGTAGCTAGCTAGATCTAAATAGCACTTGTAAAAAAACTCCTAGATACCGAGTTTTACTAAAATATTTATGGAAATATTCATTAATTCACAAATTCTTAAGTATTTAGAAAAACACAAAATTTTGCACGACAGGCAGTATGGATTTCGCCACAAAAGATCTACAGCAGATCTTCTTTTCTTTGTATCACACTGCTGGAATAACTCTCTTGAGTTTCTAGGTGAGTCCCAGATCATTGCTCTTGATATATCCAAAGCTTTTGACCAGGTCTGACATGCCGCGCTTCTTAATAAGCTTTCCTCCTATGGTCTTTCAACTAAACTTTATACTTGGCTATCTAGTTATCTATCTGATCGACGTATATCAGTTATTGTGAATGGCCATTCTTCAAACTGGTACTAAGTTAATGCTCGAGTGCCTCAGGGCTCAGTTCTGGCACCAACATTATTTCTTCTTCACATCAACGACCTTCTCTCGTCCACAACTTATTCCATTCATAGTTTCGCCGACGATAGTACCCTTCACTCCAGTTTTCAGGTTCCTAAACCCATCACTAAACCTGATTTGGAAAACAAACGCAGAGCGATGCAGATATCTCTTTCGCAGGATCTTAATTTAATATTGGATTGGGGCACCAAAAATGTATCTAAAGCCACGGCAGCTTCAAAAAAGCTTGGATTTCTCTTTCGAGCCAAAAAGTTAACTATCCTTCACTTACAGAAAGGCTTTTCTCTTTTGCCCATGGTCAGGCTGTAGGGGATCTATCGCTTTTTTATAGGTACTTATAGGCTTCTGCTCTGAAAAATTTTCCAGTATAGTTTCTCCACTCACGGTTCCCGACAGAGAAACTCGTGATTTCGCGCGTATGCATCCCTATACGGTTCAACTGGAGAGGCCCCGAACTTCCCACCTTGTTCGTTCTTTTATTTTTAGAGTTTCTAGAATGTGGAACCTGCTGCTCGCGGAGGTCTTTTCTTCTCCCCCAAATCTTCAAGTATTTAAGTCCCGTGTCAACAAACTCCCTCTTACCTCGCTTAAGACACCCACGGTACGTTAGTATTTAGGCCTGTAGTCTTCGTGGTTTGTCCAAAGATAAAAAAATAAAAAAATATTAAAAATTATCAAAAAAAAATCACTTTAACACCCTGTATCCTACTTATTATCAACTTTTAAATATAGGTATGTTTGGTTAAATTTTAATATTTTTATAAGAAATCTATGGTTTTTCTGTGTCCCATTAATTAGCGGACACCCTGTATATGTCGGTATAAATATTCATGGTAGACTCGTTTAAAGAAACCCCGTAAACTGGTTTTAAAAGTGTTTATATCATAAAGTCAGTTCTATTACCGGCCCAAGGACTATTATATTGGAACAAAGCTTTACATTTTATTGCTTAAAGTTATTTCGTTTTAAAGATTTACAGCCTCATCTAAATTATCCAGAATAAAAACACATTTTTCCGAACAGATTTTTTCTTTTGGTCAATGAAAAGATACTTTAAAACAGTGTCGTATTATACGCCACTTTTTTCTTAATACAAAATAACTTTAACAGATTTAGGATCCAACGTCTTGTCTTTTGGTTGCTACCATCATCAACATAATAAACTTTTATTCCTATTCTAACAAACATATTATACCTTACATTTATGAGACGTTTTAAAATAAAAAGTTTTTGTTTCCTATGTAACCATTAAAAATTATGATTTTAACTTAATCTTTCTTAGACATTGCAGTTAGGTATGTAATTTTTGTATTATTAATTAACGATTTAAGGTTCTATTATTATTTTTTTTATTATTTTGTAATTTAACTAGTTATTAGCACTATAAAAAAATTAAAAGATTACGTTTAATAACAAATACGAATACAAAACGTCAAGTCTTCATTCGATTTACGTTATTTAGTAGGTAAAAAAAAGCGATAATAATATAACATTATTTTAAAATATATCTTTTAACTAATATACAACGAAATGAAAAGTAGTTTACAAAATATTTTTTACCGGATAGTACCAGAAGAGCTATAAACTTACAAATTTTTTAAATAAAATATTAGAAGGCATAAAAATAAGCAGATGTGCCCTAATTTAACCAACCCTATATTTCTTACCGTTCCCGATATAGTGTGCCTCTAATTTAAAAACACTTCTTAAAACATATTGTTTACATTTTAAACTGTTTACATATAAAAAATGCTTATTTTTATATGTAAACTGCTGTTCAATAAAGGGGCCATACGTAACCGCAATGAGCCAGCATTCGTGCTTCTCGCTGTTAAAATGTAGGAGGATGTGGTGCAAAAATTTTTGTATTTAATAAAATTGCAATAATATGATTTTGTTATACTACGCTTTAAATTACACCTGATCGTAAAATAAACCTTTACAAATAAGAAGACACAGTTTTACCAATAATACACTCAAAGTTTGGATAAAAGGAAACAAAGATTGGAAGGTAAATATGTTTTATTTAAACAAGGGGATATACAGGTTAATAAATTATTAATTAATAAACTTGTGAAAAAACAATTAATAATTAATAGTAAAAAAGTTAGAAAACATTTTTATTTAGGGAGTTAATCAATTACTTTAAATAAAACAAAGAACGTCAATTTTAAGCGTAAATATAATAATATATAATAAATAAATTGCAACTATTTTTTGTTGCGAAATAATAAGTGGATTTTTTTGTTTTTTATTTAAACTTAACCAGCAAACAAGTTATAGTAAGGTATTGTATGCCAGTTAGTACTCTTCTGAAGGTCGTGGTTGTTGTAAGTATATTTTTATGTGATTGGAGTTAAAATTAAGGCTTATAATTTTTATACTGTGAACACCTAGTATAAAAAAGTATACATTTTGGGAATTTTAAAAATATACATATGTGACGTAGGATTTGAATACATTACGTCACTGGGCAAATGTATTCCATGTATGCCTCCACCATATGTGACGTTGACATTTTGAAATACTACTTGACGTCACTGGGACAAATCTACCATATGGAACTATCTTCTTGGGACCATGAGACCGGTGGACCATCAAAACTAACTTTGCATTTTTTAGGACCAACTTAACTTATTGAACTAACTTAATTTAGTACGGGCATACCCCGCCACTCGGGGTAGCCCGTACGGGACTTAGCTAAAACTTTAACTTTATACTTGTCTTCACTTTTACTACCTACTTCTTATCTCATCTAATGTCTTTCTAATTTCTTTCTCTCCCTCTTTAAATATTAAATTTTCCAGTGTTTTTTTGCATTTCTACGCGAGCCAGTTTCTTTAATGTTTTTATTTTATTATTATAAGAGTAACCTAGAAAATTGTTTAATTTATACTTTTAAAACCTTGACACCTCACGTATATCTTTATTTAGCAAAATTCCCAAAGTTAAGTAACCTAATTAAAATGTATACTTATTTTAAAATTCCCAAAAATGTATATTTTTAAAATTCCCAAAATGTATACTTTTTTATACTAGGTGTTCACATATGCCCCCTCCTGAAAGCGTTGGACCCACAACGCTATTACAAATAAGCCAAATTTACTTTAAAACCTTTAAAAAAATTAGCAATATTACCAAAAACGATAGTTCCATATAGCTTACAAAAATTAAAAAATCTAACAATATTTTACCTATTATGTAAATTACCGTAAATAACCTTCACTTTTCGAACTTAGAAATATCAAAAAAGTTTTATCTAAGATTTTTTCGATAAATGTAAACAAAAAAATGTGCAAATAGCCTTTAATCCAAAAAATAATAAATTGACTTGACTTTTTTTTAAAAATAAAAGATTTGTCATTGATCATAAAAAAAAGTTATTTTTTTCTATTGTTAACAGAATAATTTCTAAATTTGAGATTTGTTTTTAAGTAGTTTTATTTAAATACAGTTGTAACGGTTAAGATTATTTTTTAGAGGAAAGTGGCCTAAATTTTATACCTCCTATATTGAACACTTTAAATACATAGTGTTATTATTCATTAACTTTACTACATATGTACTATACAAAAACATCTGACTTGGGAAATAAAAAATGTTTATTTGAAACTAGCTAGCTCTGCATTATTAGAAATGGTCTTGATCTTTCCCGGATATTCTATATCATCAAAACAATGACCCTTTCATCACTTAATATTACATATACAGTGGGTTAAAAAAAGAGTTATTATCAAATTTTACTTTTAGGCTACTTTTCTCTGCATATTAAATCATTATTATTATTATTACAAAAAAATTTCTAGTAAGTAAACATCAAAAAAATACAATTAATTAAAAAAATATCCAAGATTTACCTAAACACATCACACAACACTCGATTACAAATAACATACTGTCCTAGATTATCCTTTTTTTGTCGAACTGTACCGGTTCACCTTGCCTCCCTGTCCATGTCCCTGATGGTGCGATCCATTGGCCAATTGTCCCGTACTTCTTCTCCACATACCATTGTCTGCCTTTCACTCCCATTTTCTTCTTCCACATCAGGTTACTGCAACTTTATGCCTATTTCCCCATATCCTGAGCTTTCTCAGGGCCGCTTAACTGTCTTGTAACCCACCATTCAAGACCATACTTCAGAGCTCTTCCCGATACTAGAGCTGCGGCTTCCAGTGCTAATGCAGCCTCATGCTGCTTCTGAACTCCGTCTTTACGACGTAACACAATAACTTCAACGCAAATAAATATTCTTCCATATTCTTCTTCATCAACTCTGGCTAACACCATTTAGCCATATTTTAAAACTGAAGATATACCTTATCTTCCTTTTCTTGTAGCTACGCTGCTACCTCCTTGCAGCTACGCAACGCAACATATTTTTTCCCCGTCTTCGTCATTTACCACACATTTCTTCTTCGGGGAACCGGACGCCTTTACCATATATATGGCATTTGCTTCCACAAATACACTGAGGGGTAGGAAGGGCGTACCATGAGCGACTTTTCCTATCGTTTCACAAAGGGCACTGGAACTGGGGCGGGCACAGCTTACCATAACCGACGTTTCACAAAGGTCACTGGGAACGGGGGCGCCTCCACCATATATGACGTATGATTTGAATACATAAGAGCTACTTTACGTCACTGGGCAAATGTATTCCATGTATGCCTCCACCATATGTAACGTTGACATTTTGAAATACTACTTGACGTCACTGGGACAAATCTACCATATGGAACTATCTTCTTGGGACCATGAGACCGGTGGACCATCAAAACTAACTTTGCATTTTTTAGGACCAACTTAACTTATTGAACTAACTTAATTTAGTACGGGCATACCCCCCACTCGGGGTAGCCCGTACGGGGCTTAACTAAAACTTTAACTTTATACTTGTCTTCACTTTTACTACCTACTTCTTATCTCATCTAATGTATTTCTAATTTCTTTCTCTCCCTCTTTATATATTAAATTTTCCAGTGTTTGTTTTGCATTTCTACGCGACCCAGTTTGTTTAATGTTTTTATTTTATTATTATAAGAGTAACCTAGAAAATTGTTTAATTTATACTTTTAAAACCTTGACACCTCACGTATATCTTTATTTAGCAAAATTCCCAATGTTAAGTAATCTAATTAAAATGTATACTTATTTTAAAATTCCCAAAAATGTATATTTTTAAAATTCCCAAAATGTGTACTTTTTATGCTAGGTGTTCACAATACCAAATTACATACAGCTAATTTCTCTTATTTTTAATCAGTCAATATTTGTTTTTCGAATTAAAGTTTTTTTTTTATTTAAAATAAAAAATTATCTATAATATTTTACCAACTTTTTTTTATCTCGGTATTAGTTATTATTTGCCCTTAGCAATAATTGCCCAAGTTTATGCGTATATGTTAACAATCACCTTGTACATTCATAAAACAATGGACCCAGTTTCACAAGATGGTTTTTATTTTTAAGGGCAAGAAAGGTGCTTTACATTTTTTTGAATTAAACCATCTCACTTGCCTTTATCATTGTGAAACCAGGCTTAAAGCGGTTATGTGTGGCTACACCTTAAGTCGCAGTCTAAATTGTTAAATAACACTAAATCAAAATTATTGAAAAAATTACGTTTTAATTACTTCTGTGTATTTTTAGAAAATATTAAAGAGACTTAGTTTCGCTCTTAATTTAAATCATTATTAGGTTTATTCTGGTTTATGCTTGAGGGCAAAAATATAATACAAAAACTTTAAAAGCCCTTTAAAGTAACCGAGGTTATTTATGTTTATCCAAGTTTTCTATACATTCTTGAAATAGGGAATATCATTTTTCCGGTCAATAGCGTTCTTTTCATGCCTGACTGATTTTTCTTTAAACTTCATATTCTTCTAAAGGAACTATTACAGCACATTTTCTTAACTGAAAACAACAGACTATTAGATTTAAGATTTAGGATAAGACCATGTTTAAAAGAAACATGGGATTTTTATAAAAACAGAAAATTTACTGTTGTTGGATCTGGGCCACTTTAACAGAGGTTAATTTTATTCAAAATGTCATATACAGTGCATTTAAATTAAAATAAAGCACCCCTGACATTTTGATATTTGTACATACATTTATTAAAAAATCATAAAACACGTCGATTTTTACTTTTAGGGGCATATTTTTGTTTTAAAATTTATTTGTCCAGGGTTATTTCCTCATCCTACCAACACAAAGGTCAAAAAGTTTAAATGAAAAAGGGGTTATACCTTATATTATGGAATTTTTTTTTAACAGTTTTTATAAATTTTTTATTTTAACATATTAGATTTTAGCATATTCAAGCTAAAATATAGAGCTTTTCGTTCTTGTAAGTAACTATTTAAATTATAAATAAAAACTTAAATATTTAATTTTGCATTTTCCTACGCTAATAAACTAAATTTATTACCTTAACAAACAATAGAGACAAATAAATAAAATTTACTAAAAAATATTTTTAAAAAGAAAACTGGGGACTTGTTGCACGTTATGGCAAATAATGATTGCACTGTCTGCACTTTACATCACGGCTCTTATTACTTATATGAACACTAGGGTGAAACACATTTTCTTTTGTTTTTAAATCGCTTTTGTTAAGTCTACCAGCGTGCTATATTTAATCAGGATATGGCCAAAGAGTTTTTAAATTGTTAAAAACTTTGGGACTTACAAATTAGGTTATATTTTAAAAAATATATTTATTACATTATATTTACCATATTAGCCAATGAGAAATCTTAAGATAAAAAGTAAAGGCGTTTAGATTTAACACGAGTTTTTGTATACCCAGAGGCACATTTTAATGATTGTATAATAATAATTTAAAAAAATTGTATTATTCCACCCTAATAAACACTATTGGTTAGGCACATGGGGGCTGTCTTAATATAATGTATAAAAATATGCATTACCATGGAAAATTTTCTAAGAAAATGCAAAGAACGAATAGACTCGATTAAATGTTTTGTCATTATGTACAATTTTGAGCTGTCGATTGAAATTTTCTCTTTAATAACTTAAAAACGCAACATTTAATGTAAAATTAGTAAAGATAAAAATTATAGATCGAAATATGCTACCATAATCAACAACCAAATTAGTTACTAATGTTACCATTTGGTAAAACATTTAGAATATTTTAAGAAAATAGTAGAATTTTCCTATATGCGTTAGTTAGGAAATTAATTTTTTCCCCTAATCTCTAAAATGGGACAAAATATCGAGATCAGGTAAAATTTTTGATTAAAAACTTCTTTTTGGCATAAAAATGATTACGGTTACGAGGCCTAGTCTTAAGGAAGCACTACCAACTTTTTTTTATTGGTAAATGGGCTCAATGTAGCACCTTCTTTGAGAAGAGGACCTTTTAATACAAATGTAGGTTTTCACCAAATTTCGTATAAAAAAGCAAATAAATTATTATAAAAAGTAAAAATAAAAAAACAAAAACTTGTTTATATTAATTTTTAACATGAATTTAAAACTTATGCAAAAAGTGTCAAAAATCAAAAAAAATAGTTTTTTACCCTAAAACCTCTCTTCACGCCTTAGCGACCTTTTGATGGCCCGTAATTTATTTTTCTTTTACTTTTGTAATATTCTCTAGTTTTTCCAATGGGTTTTATTCAGCACTGATCTATACTTAAACTATTTTAAACCAGGTGCTTTGTTACAAATGTAGATATACAAATATTTTTTAGATTAAGCACATCTACAAAAACAAATAATGATTTTACAAATATCGCTAAATTATGTTATCTATTTTTTTTTAATTAAATTTTCAGGTAAATAGAAAATTTTTAATCTGGCCAAAAAATTAGATTCAAATTTTAGACATAAGAAAGCGGTTTTATAAATAACATAAAACCAAAGTTTATACTAGCTTGAGGTAAAAATTATTAAGTAAGATTTATAGAAATTCTAAATACTCCAAATCTAGGTGTATGTATTATTTAAAGAAATAATATTTAAATAAAATTTATTGCAATATAAAAAAGTTATTACTATTTTTAAGTTCCAATTTTATATTTAGTATTACAGTGAATGGATATAAACATGAAATTATTACTGTAGCCTTTAATGTAAATATTTTATTAATAATAAAACTTTATAAACGCATAAACACTTAACACGGAATTCAACGTAAACCCATTTTATTACGTTTTCGTTAAAATTTATAATTCCATATAATTAACGAGAATCATAAGTTCTTTAGTAGTGAGAATGTAAACAAAATAACAGAGAAAGGAAAGGTATGCATTAAAAAATTGTGACTAGTCATAAAAAATATAGTCATTAAAATTTATGCCAATAATATAGAGGGTGATTCTTAACGCATAAACCTGGTAAATTACTGCCAAGGACACACAATGACTAAAAATTAAAAAAAGAGCTAAATATTTTTAGGTAAGGAGATAACCAATTATTTAATATAAACAAAAGAAGTATAATTTTGGAAAGAAATTATGACTAACAATAAAAAAAGTATTAAACTATTTTTTTTTCATAAATAATATGAAATGTCACATTAGTCACTATAAGCTCTAATTATTATTTTAATTACGTAAAAATTTAATCTGATAGAGTGTACTATTAAGAATAGCAAACATCATCATCATGACTTGTTTATTGGTGATTTCTTTTAAAAAAGAAAAAAATTAGCCAAATATTTTTACTAAGCCTTGTAAAAACTATATAAAATTATTTTTAAGCAGTAAATAGTTTACCACTTATAATTTGTTTTTATAATTTGCGTAATTTTATTTAATTTGAAATGATCTATTTTAACTAAGTTACTAAAAATATTTAACTTTTTTATTATTAGTCATTGTTTGGCCTTAGCTATAATTTCTCAAGTTTGTGCTTATAGGTTTAAAATCACCCTGTGTTATGTCATGAATATACCGGGCGTTTCTAGCATGTTCTCACCTTTAACTTTTTCATTTTTTAAAGGTTTTACTTAACTTAACATGTTTAAGGTAATCTAAAGTTTTTGGGCTATTGGGCCGTCATTGTAGATTTTGTATTCTTGACGTTTCGCCAACGGGAGTAGTAGTAGTAGACTACTTGCGTACTACTTTAGTACAGTAGTACGCAACTCGGGATGGCGAAATGTCAAAGATACAAAAAGTACAACGACGGCCGAATAGCCCAAAAAACTTTAGTTTAGCAGAAGATGGCCGCGAAAGCCTTACATAGTATATGATCATGTTTATTTATTTATTTGTTTGGGTCAAATTTAGTAATTGGACGACCAGTCGATCTAAAATTTAGTACACACTCTTTATTTTGATGACCATATATTTTTATTTCTGTTCCAAGATAACAGCAGATACAAAATGGCAAATTACCTATTGGCGATTTTAACTACCGATGGGGCGCTGCTAAACGTAAACAAAGTCGAAAGAAGCAGGTAATATGCAGTTAGCTAGCTTTGATTCTGTTACGAATTTCGGGTATTGAAACGGTTTAAAATACTGTTTAAGTTTCAATACAGCCGTGAATTTGTATAGATTTATACGTATTAAGTATGTTAAAACTCGAGTTGTGAGTTTGAGTAGTGCCCTTGATGGTTTAACAGACTTATTTGTTACTGGGGATTAGTGAAGAAAGCGCCATGTAAAACTTTTTCGAAACGAGTAAAGAACTGCTTTTGACGCTAAGCTCAGTATTTTTATACCTCAATTGCACTCCCGATAGTAGGTGCACAGTGAAAGGAGAAGAAACCTTGAATTTCAACCATATTATTATACGCACGTATTTTAATTTTATATGTTAATGGCTCTTTTTATGCCATAATAAAACTTTCGGATAAAAATGATAGCAAAACACACAGCTATTCGCGCACACGGCTCAAAAATGCGTGTTAAACATAACAAAGTAAAAAAATAATATTATATTTTTTATCCATTTTAATGGTTTAACATGTCCGATCACCTGTTTTCCTAGGTTGCGCCTCTGACCACCAGAGGTTTCATTGATCTTTAAAATTGCCAATTTCTTTACTATAACCTCAATACGGGTATCAAATGAAAGAGCTTGATAAGTAGAATTGAGCTCACTATAAAAAAAAATAAAATTTAAAACGACCGCCGCCACAAAATGGCTGATTACTTATTTTTTCCACACCTACCTCAATATGAGCATCAAATAAAAGTGCTTGATTGGTAGAATAGAGATCACTATGAAAAAAAAAACAAAATGGCTCCACAAATGGCAAATTACTTATTTTCCACAACTACCTCAATATAAAATCGTTGGTTAGTTCTGGTAAGTTATAGTGAGGCATTTTATGAACTCAATAGAATAAGAAGTATCAAACTAGCAACAAAAATAAAAACTTAAAAATAAATTATGTATATTTTTTATGTTCAATGGTTTCATCGTTCTAGAAGCTAAAAAATAATTCGGTAAGTCCTAGCTACCAGATCGCACCAATCTTTTCATGAATTTGGGGTTATTGATCAGACAAATAATAAAGTCGTTAGGCACATGAAACTTCAATCCTGATATTTACTCTGGATACGCTACGCTCAACAATTTTAAAATTTGTTCGAATTATACTCTGTTCACTTTAAATTAAGAAAAACACCTGAACAAAAAATGTATTTTATGGTTTAACAAGTCAGTAACCTTGGTTACCACAATAAAGAAAATGTTTGTTATTGGTTTAAAACTACAGTAACCGGAGTTACTTATTAGGAACTCATAATTAAGTTATAGTGGCCAAAGTATAGATTATACCAAAATATTTTTTAGCTTTTGGTACAATAAAACTGTTTACAATGAAAAATACATAATTTATTTAGGCTATCCTTATCAAATAATTTGGTACGGATTTATATCACATAAATGTGCATTTTTCTATGTATTTAGTTGTTTCTAAATGACCATAATTGTTTTATTTTTGTTGAAACTGAAAGTATATTTTTACTTACTTTTATAGAAAAGGCATTTTTAAGTATAATGACACCCCATTTGGTATTTGTTGATACATTTAGTATTTGTTGATACCTAACATAAAAATATTTTAATTTTTTTATTTTATGCTCAAAGTGCAATAAATGCAATAAATAGCTAAATTTTAAATTTAAGTAGTCAAGGAAAAATACAGGTAACAGTTTTTGTGTTTTTTAAAGCTTATATACACTCGTTTGAAGTTTGCAGCGTAGTATTTTTAGTCCTAATTCATTTTTTTTAAACAGAATATTGGTAGTTTTCTGATATAGCTAAAAATATTATTTTATTACTAACAATACCTTATTGTAAGGTATCGGTAGTAAATACTTATTTACCAATACCGTTAAATTAAAACTTTTACTAAAATTATTTTACAAAAATCAATAATACCTAGTTTTTATCCTAATAGCTTCAACCAGCACATAATCGCTGTTCTTTTTTGGTTTAATTAAATTCCCAATGGTAAATTTAACCGGGAAAAATGAGTAGCATGTAACTTAATTATCGACAATTGCTCATTGTTTTTTCAGGCCATCTTAGTTTTCCAATAATATTGCCCTCTATATACGGGCTGGTAATACTCTTGGGGAAAAATAGTTAATTGGAATTTTTGTGTTATACTTTTTAATAAAATATTTATTATGCGGAATAAATTGTCTGTTAAAAAGTTCTATTTTAAGCAATTATAATAAGTTATCCTGAATAAATTAAAAAATTTAGCACTACTAACCATTAATACGATGTTGCAAAGTTAAGGTTAATCTGTGAATGTTATAAAAAGAAAAGATTAGACACACCCTATTTTTTTAATGACGTCTTGGTCCACACATGAAATCCCTAACTTTAAAAGGGTCTAAGTGCCAAAAATATCAGAAATGAGATTTTTGCTTAAAAGGTTCTATATACAGTTCCTAATGATATTAGAAGTGTTCTATATGCCATAAATATATACGCACTTCTAAAAGATAGGGTTACTCATAGTGTATCTCATATGCCATTACAGAGATAATTCAATGTTTTTTACTTATAACTTGTAAACATCTAAATGTCACGCAGAACCTTTTGAATTTAAGGTCTTAATTTACCATTTTATGGCATTTCTGGCATTAAAGATTACTTTTTATTAAATAAAGTATCATTGTACTTAAAATTCCAGTTTTAATTTAAATAAGGTAAAATTTCTGGGTGTCTTGTTTAAAATAAAAAGTCGTGGTCGTTTTCGGCTAAATCAAAAGTATCTTATGCTTTATTTGTTTTCTGGGAGATTACGTTTAAACAAAATAATATTTGGCTTTTCTCCAGAATAAAATTAAAAACTTTATTAAACATTTTAAAAAAATTTAAACTTCTATATATTATGAAGAACTATTCTGTCCTTACAAGCGTTTAAAGTTTACTCCTAATTTATACATACAGTAAAGTTTTTAAAAGTTATCTCCCCCATAACTTTTGAAGAGGAGAAGATATTAGAGTCGGCCAAAATTTGAATAAAAGAAAATTATTTTGACCACTTTTTGGCAAATATTTACAACTGTCAAGGGAGTAGTAGCAATTTTTTTCTAAATAGAAAGTGCGGTCATGTAGCACCTCGTTTAAAAGGCCCTCTAACTCTCTATTAAACGCGCCACTTTATTTTTTAAATCGGTCCAGCCGTTCCAAAGTAACAAGCCAATGCCATTAAAACCGCATTGTATCTACACTATTTAAATCAAATTTTAGACGGTTCTAAGTTTGAAACGGTTAGACCGATTTTCAAAAACGAAAAAGTTATAATTAGAGAATCAAAGAAACTTAAGAACAAGGTGCTACATAACCCCTCTTTCCATTTGAAAAAAAAATTGCTTGTGCCCTCTTAATACTAGGTCCCTTAACAGAAATTATTAACCTTAATCCCTAAATTAATTAAAAATAAAAATTAAATTTAAGTTTTTTAAGAACGTTAACCATATTACTATATATAGTTTTACACCATCAAAAAGCTCAACTTTTTAAAAATGCCGATATTTTGAAACGTGAATTTTCAATTGAAAACAAGGATACCTTTTTGGTAATAAGTCAAAATAAGGAAAAAAATTATTTATAATTTATAATATTTTAAATTTAAAAAATTATAAGGTGTTTGAAACAAACAAATGTGGTTTTTACCAAATTTCGTATAGAAAAGCAAACTATTGTAAAAGGTAAACATAAAAAATCAAAAACTTGTTTATTTTATTTTTTACATAAATTTAAAACTTATGCAAAAAGTGTAAATATAAAAGTTGTAGATCATTTTATTACCTACAACTTTGCTCTTTATGGGACTTTCAGTTTTGCCGAAAAATCGAGAAAAATAGTTTTTTACACTTAAACCCCCTTCACCCCTTTCGGACCTTTTGATCGCCCGTAATTTATTTTTTCCTTTATTTTTGTAATATTCTTTACCTTTTTCAATGGGTTTTATTCAGCACTAGTCTGTACTAAAACTATTTAAAACCATGTGCTTTGTTACAAATGTAGTCATACAATTAATTTTTAATTTTAAGAATAAGCTCATCTACAAAAACAAATAATAATTTTACAAAAATCTCTAGATCAAGTTGTAAGTTTTTTTTCCAAAAATTAGATTCAAATCTTAGACATTAGATAACTGATTTTATAAGTATCATAAAACCAAAGTTAATACTAGCTCGAGGTAAAAAATAAGAACTGCGAGTTATAGAAACTCTTAATACTCTTAATCTAAGTGTATGTATTATTTAAAGAAAAAATATTTAAATAAAATTTAATACAATATAAAAAAATATTTAATATTTTTTAAGTTCCAATTTTATATTTAGTATCACGGTAAATAGATAATAATATGAAAATTATTACTATAGCCTTTAATGTAAATATTTAATAATTATTAAAACTTGACAAGCGCATAAACACTTAACACGGAATTCAACGTAAACTCATTTTATTACGTTTTCGTTAAAACATAAAATTCCATATTACTAACGAGAATCATAAGTTCTTTAGTAGTAAGAATGTAAACAAAATAACAAAGAAAGGAAAGGTGTGCATTAAAAAATTGTGACAAGTCATAAAAAAAATAGTTTAATTAAAATTTATGCCAATAATATACAGGGTGATTCTTAACGCACAAACTTGGCAAATTACTGCCAGGGACAAACAATGTCTTAAAATTAAAAAAGAAAAGATAGATCCTGGGTCTATTTAAAAAAATTGACTACTGCTAACCATTAATACGATGTTGCAAAGTTAAAGTTAATCTGTGAATGTTATACAAAGAAAAATTGACTCACCCTATTCTTTAATAACTTTTGAATGACTCTTGGTCCACAATTGAAGACCCTAACTTTTAAAGGGTTTAAGTGCCAAAAATATCAAAAATGAGATTTTTTCTTAAAAAGGTTCTATATACAATGTCTAACGATATTATGAGTGTTCTATATGCCATAGATAGATACCCACTTTTAAAATATAGGGTTACTCATAGTGTATCTCATATGCCAATATAGAGAAAATTCAATGTTTTTTACTTATAACTTGTAAACATCTAAATGTCACGCAGAACCTTTTGAATTTAAGGTCTTTAATTTACTATTTTTGGCATTTCTGTTACTTAGGGTTTATAATTTAAAATTAAAAAATATTTAACTTTTTATTAAATAAAGTATCATTGTACTTAAAATTCCAGTTTTTATTTAAATAAGTTAAAATTTCTGGGTGTCTCGTTTAAAATAAAAAAGTCGTGGTCGTTTTCGGCTAAACCAAAGTATATTAGGCTTTATTTGTTTCTGGAAGATTACGTTTAAAGAGAATAATATTTGGCTTTTCTCCAGAATAAAATTAAAAATTTATTAAACATTTTAAGAGAATTAAACATTTATATACTATGATGAACTATTCTGTCCTTACACAATATAATAAAATAATGATTACTTTAAAAGAAATAAAATAATTAATAATAAGATTTTATATAATTTTTTCTTGTATAACAAATAACCTATATTGCCTATATCTTTATTATTTTCCGCTACTTAACAAACCTGTGAAAAAGTTTTCTCAGAATGTTGCTGCTTTTAGTTTTTCTTTAAGACATATTAAGTAAAAGGCAACAAAATTGTTTACATTTTACTGGGTGGTAAATTATTATATACTTTAAGATAAAGTTCAAAATATTCTTAGTCTACAAAGAGTAGTGATGACGAAAAATTTGTACAAAATATTTTTTACCCACTTAAAAAAAAGAGTGTGCAATTGGGCATATTGCCAAGATGTTGAAAGTAATATGGCCAAGTATGAAAAACACAAATATTATTTTAGAAATAACTTTAAATTATGTGACCTCTTGGCCTTATCATCGAATAACAAGTGCGGAAACAGATGTCTGGTAAGTGGTAACAAAATAGTCAGATACCGTTGTCTGTCCTGGCAACAAATGTGTTAAATTGCAATACTACGTTGCCTTATTTTAATAGCAAATTGTGTATTATTAAAAGTAAGCATTATAAAAAGGCGTAAATAGACCTTTTTTAACGAATAAAATTATTTAAGGATTGCGGTAAAAGAAAAAGTAAACGTTGGTGACATAGGTATATTAAATAAAAAGTGTGTGAGGGCACTAACTGTTTTATTTAAAAATTGAATTAATCAATACGGAAAAAAATATTATTTTTTTTACAATTATTTAACGGCTTCTAATAAGTAGTGATTTTTTACTCCTCCTCCCCCTTGCTACATACAGCACCTATGGATAGCCCTGGTTATTGACCTATATAGTATCTTAATTCGTTAAGTTTTGAGAGTGTACCTAGTGGGCCAAATTTAAAGCATTTTGATTCAATATGTTTTACACAAAAACCAATCCTCATTTGCGAGACTAAAATTTTAAGCTTAACTTAGTGATAAAAAGTGCTATCTTACGCCGTTAACTTACTACAACGTTGTTTTCTAATTTTTTGCCATTTCCTTAGTTTTCCATAACTTTTTAATTCTAAGATATTTCTTAATAAAAAAAAATTGCAGCAACTTTTATGCAGAGTGTAGATATGCTTTATATTTTTTCTAGGGTGTTTTTTACTTTTTTATTTTTGTTAATGTTAAATGGAGCACTCTGTACATTTTTAAGTAGTAAAATGACTAAATAATTACATTTTAAGTTTCTAAGCAAATGCATATTTGGTAATTTTTTACTGATTGTATAAAAAGTAGGCCGTGACCAAAGTAATCATATTGTAAAGTTTAAATGCTACGTCATTCTTTGATAGCAGCAAAATGACCTAACTTTACGTCTCATCGACTACAGAAACCCTATATCTTTAATTTGCGGTAGTTAGTTATTCTGTGCTACAATTCACCAACACCTATGGTTAAAAAATGCATGGCAAGTCAGTGCTCTTATATGCAAACATTTGGTTGTTGATGACGTAGCTGTGTTGAACTTACAGCATTTGTACTTTACTTAAAACAATCCTATTATATATTTTGTATTTTTTTGACTGCAATCAAATAGCAAAATAGTATTTATACTAATAATTTATTAACGCAAAGAAAGGTAAATAATATTCTTATTTAAATAGTAAAGTAGTTTATTAGGAGTAGTTTGCTAATAAAAATATTATTCTTTACCCATTGCGCTGTTAAATTTTTATATAAATGGTTTTTTGCCGTTTTAGTTAATATAAAATGAAAGGGATAATAAGACTTTTTAAAATAATATACAATGTGTCTACGTAAGTTGGCGTCATATGGCAAACTATTTTATTATTAATTTTACGCAAAAAGTTACTCTTTATAAAAAGTTTCGCATGGCACAAAATCAATACAACTGAATTCTCCCAAAAGTCTGACCGAGTCCGACTGGGTTTAACTACGAGTCCGATCTACGACCGGGACTACTTGGTACCGACACGCCTAACAACCACCTGACAACTGACCTATCCACCTAGCAACATATTAATTTACCTAGCAACGGGTCAAAGGTCAATCCGTCGTACAACAGGTCAAAGGTCAATCATTAAAGCAACAGATTTAAGAACAAAGGTCAATTCGCCTTACAACAAACTGAACGACTGACTGATTTACAAACAGAAATACAAAAAGACTGTCATTAAAAATAAAAAGTACACTATGTTTTAAGTTGGACATAGTTACAGATGCTTATAAAATCGGTTGAATAGTTTTGGAGTTTAGCCCGAACATACATCGTGACACGAGATTTTTATACAGGGTGGTATGGAAATAGTTTAATATATTGAAAGGGGTGACTTCTTGGGCACTATAGAGACACACTCAGTAATTTTTTTTAATTTAATTTTTTTAAATATTCAAATATAGCTCTTTTTACCCGTGTACTGCGGCCCTGATTATGTAAACGCTATACATACTTTGGCAGTAGACGGCTTTCCTTACGATGTTGCAAAACAGCCTTTTTTATATACAACCAGCCGACCCGTGCCCACTTCGTTGGGCGTTCACTACATTTTACAGGGTAGTTAACGGCGTAAGATAGCACTTTTTAGGGTAGCTTACTAATTGTAAAAGAGTTTTTATAATCGGTTCAGTATTAGCCCTTATAAACAAACAAACAATGGAAGTTTCAAAGTTTACCTTATAATAATATAAGTACACCACAATAAACGATATAAATACAGAATTGTGGTAAACTATTAAATTTTATTACTTTTTTCATTTTGTTTGAAAAATATATTTAAAGTCTTATATCGAAACAAATTCTTGCAAGAAAAACATAATTAAATAAGGGTCAGTTAATCTTTTAATAGGGAATATGCTCGAAATGTCCTTTGTTGGCTTCCAAAGATGCATTAATTTTCTTACTCGTGCAAAAGTGTTTTTATTGTTTTTACTTTACTTTAAAACTCCCCTTTTACTTGATTTTAAAATACATAAACTATGTTATTAATTAAAACTTTTCAGATTATTACTTCTAGCAACATCTTTACTTTATACTTACAATAATTATTACCGAAATTAATTACTACCATCATCCTTCAGTAAAAAATCCTAAATGTCGATAACTTAACATTTATTATTTTTTTAACATTGCTAGTATTTGGACTCTTTTTTCGACCTTTGAGTAATGCTGACGTTTTTTAGAAAACTGCATCGTTTTTCCGGGTTTTGGCGCCTGGAGAAGCTGTACAAACATTTTTACCCGGTCGGTAATATGTAATTTGGTAATAATTTTTAGTATAAAGTATCGAGATTGCTGAAACTAACCGGAACTAACCCTTTATTGTTTCGTGGTTTTGTTTAATTAAGTTTGTCCCTTTTAAAAACAAATAAAAAGAAGGTTTTATTATAAAAGTAAAGTAAAAACATTGATTATTCTATATAAAAGTGGTTGTTTTAAGTAAATCTATTAATAGTTTTGAGTTGTTGACCAATTACAAAATTATGCGACAGAGAAAATTTTGAACAATGAAAACATTTCTTTTTCCAGCGAGAAATAGCATCGAAGAAAAAAATAAATAAATGTTGGGAAGCAAACGAAGGACGTTTTAAGCATATGCCCTAACCCTAAAAACAAATCAAGCCTTATCTAATTATTTTTTATTAAAACAATACGTCTGTAAATAAACTCGTTAGGAACAAAATAAATCTGGCAACCTCAGTACAAACTAACCTTCAATCAATCACATGTCAAGTCCGCTTACAGCTGTTTTTAAAGAAAAAACACATAAAGGTTACTGGCGGATTTTCATTTTGACCATAAAATTTTGGGGTTCATTTTTTCAGCAATTAATGGTCATTGGCAATTTTAAACAATTTTTTTCAATTTATTTTTACACAAGGATTTTAAGGTTTAAAAATTTGAGAGTATTTTCATAACACCCTAAATATATAGATGTATTACCATGCTTAACGCTGGAGTTTATTAGTTTTTATATCTTTGTTCTTACTACCTACAATTTCTCGTAGGATTTTTAAAATAAAGGATTAGCCTTATTGAATTTAGGACCCCGATTCTTTTCTTATATACAAATAGACAAAAGGCCCTTTCTTTTTCTGTGTTCACAATGTCGAATCCTCTCTAAGCTATGTGAAGAATTATAGCCCCTAGGAACGTAAATTGGTGTGTATTTATTTCGTTAGTCTGATTGGAAGGCAGTTTAAGACGACAATAGAAGGCCAATTTAGGATATAGATAGGAAATAATTTAGTTCATTGAAAGCCCGGTCTTTTTGCTTTATTTCTTGAGAAATATTTTCTGATAATAGGATTAAAGAATAAAAGAGCTGAATAAAAATAGCTTTAGTATGGTTGTGACATATGATTAGAAATAAAAAAATGTATTGTTTGCTACATGTTTATTCAGGCGTGTTTTCAGGGCGTAAAATCATAAGGGAGGCGGGAATCATTTTTCTGCAGGTAACGCCGTTCACCGTCATAATTTTTAAACTGAACCTTTAATCTCCCCGATATCTATGACGGAATACAAAAATTTAAGCTAAAATGCTAACTTAGCTCATTTGCACTCCCCAAATCCGCTTTTAATCCTTTAGTCGACTAAAAGTTTTTGACATGAAGGTTAATTTATTTTTCTTCTGTGAAAATTTTAAGGTAACACGATACATAGGTATTTATTTTAGTTTAAAGTAAAGAATTTGTGCATTTTATTATGAATAATAAATACCACAAAAAAATTAACAGAAAACAAAATTTAAAGTTAAAGCTTCAGAGTAAAAAAATAAATAATACTTTTAACATTACGCATTACAACTTAAATAATGGACAAGAGGGAGCAACATTTTTAAAAAATATATATACTTTAAAAATTGTTACTGCCCAATGTTAAAAAAATGACAAAAATAATTTTAATACTTTTAATTATCTTAAATTTATTTTAAAAATTTACTTATACAATGTTATCCTTTTTTAAAAATAAAAGTATTTTACTCATTTTTTATATTTTCAGTTATAACTCCTCCTGTATATTACCAATCAAAGTAAAATTTTGTATTTATCAGTTTTGGACCATGCGGCCAGTTTTCCTAGAAGGCCGTTTAAAAGTTCCAAAATTGTTGGTACATTTGTCCTCTTGTAAAACCTATCCTGGGGCACCTAACCTACTATAACCCTAAATATAAAATACTCAGTTGGCAATAGAACCCAAAAATGTCATAACGGAAGAAATGTTCAATTTAATCATTTGAGATTTTTAAGTTTTTCGAGCTTAAATACATCGATTGGAAAAATAAGAAAATATACATACATTAAAAGTTATTTAACTTTTAATGTATTTTTAATTTTAACTAAAACCAAAATTTACCAGGACACCAATTACTGACCAGTGAAAATTTGTCGAAAACCAATTATTAACCGATATCTGAACCAATTATTGACTTTGGGGAGTTGTTTAAATAATGTTTAAGTATTATATATATATATATATATATATATTATATATATGTATATATAATATATATATTAATTTTTTAATATCTATATAATAATATTTTTTTTAATTAAAAAATAAATAAAATATATTTACTATATTTAAGACAGTAAACGGAAGAAAATATATTTCAGAAAATAATTTTAAAATTATTTTTTTTATTTTCTTTTTTAAATATTGGATAAAACGAAAATGGAAGGTTTTTAAGTTGTATTGGTATATATTTAAATAGGGGATATATTTAAATAAAGGACAATATCGGATAAGATTTTAAAGTGGTGTCGGTGACGGCGTTTTAAGTGTTTTAAAATACTTAATACTGTTAAGTTTTGGCGACAGTGCATTGGATACTCACTTGAAAACTAACTTGTCAAGAATAAACCAATAGTATATTAAATATTATCCAGTATTTCCTATAAAGTCTTTATAACACCAAGTCAATTAATTGTTAAGTGTTTACTGGCTTTTAAACTACAATTGTATTATCTTGTATATTAGATATTTTAATAGACTTTAAAAAATCCTGTTTAGTTTTAAAAATTAATTAAACCATTTAATAACTTAAAGGAAACCTATTTATTACCGACATTTTATGACCATAAAGTTCTGTTTCAAATAAAAAGAAAACTAAATAAAATTGTTTGATCATTTTTTGGCCTAAATTTAAATAATGCTTTTTCTAATCCATATTTTGAACTAATAGGAGGTATTAGATAAGGCAGCCCTAAAAATTACAAAAATAGTATTGCTTACAAAAACCAATTACTGACCGCTCGGTCATTATTTGGTTAACATGGGAGTTTTTAAAACAGAATATTAACCAGTGTTTAATTTTTATAAAAACAGCAATATTATTGCAAAAAATTAATATAATAAAATAAAGCCTTTCTTATTTTAATAAGGAAAAATACTTCCCAAAAATTACATACCTGCATGTTATAAGCCTCTTGCCACACTAATACGACTTAACTTACCTAGCAGTTGAACTAAGGCCACTGGGGTGTGTACCCAAGCTACTTTTTAAATTTTACGGCAATATTTAAATGGAAATTTGGACAATGGAAAAGTAATAGTTTAAACAACAAGTAGAATTATCAAATAATATATTCATCCAAATTATGTATACAAAACTGTTCTCTGTTTTCTTATTTTATTAGTTTAAAGTTCGAATTGGTCAGTAATTAGTTCGCGGTCAGTAATTGATCCTTTGCCTTACAAACAACTTAAATAATATTATTTTAAATTATTTTACTCCTTACGAGCGCAGGTACACTTTGTCGTCATAGAGTAAGGATTGTTTAAAATCGTTGATGTTTTGCGTTTAAAAAATACCATCGATCCGATATTTAAGCTTTAGCTTGTGAATCACAAACATACGTCCCTATATAAAAGTCGCTGCTTAAAATGCGAACATGCATACATACTGTCGAAAAGTTCTTGTTTCGTCGCTTGGGCATCGACCCATGTGCGGAGAGCCTAACTCAGGGATGTCATGTCAAACCTTTATATACCCACGTGCGTACTTTTCTAAAAAAAGTTTAATGAGGTAACAGACATGCCATCAAATAATTTTAAATATGTTATTATTGGGAAAACAATAATAATGAATACCTATTTTACATTTGGTTTTCATGTTGCATAATACATTTTGTGATCAGTAACGTGCCAAAAATATTGTGTCTCGTGCATTTGGTTCGCCATCTCTGGACTAACATCCATATTTATCATATTTGGGCAAATTAAAATTTTAAAAGGTCACAGTATAACCGCTGATTTTTTTAGTAGTATGGATAAGTATTATACAAAGGCTTAAATCGTGTTTTAAAAACTTTTAAATAGGGTTTGATTAAAATCGACAAAAGTAACAAAATACAATTTAGGGTCAACAAAAGGAAATCATCCCTTTAATGTTAAATATTTACAGATCGTAACTATTTAAATTCTCACGAGTTAGGTTTTATTTTAGCAGCATTTTTTAAAACTAGACTCTTTTAAAAATGTAATACAAAATAAGCAAGAATACATACTTTTTTAAACAAACTTAACATTTTATTTGTTTAGGCAGACAAAGTTTTTAACTTTCTTTTATATTTTTCAGGCGGTCAACGAATATTTACACAGGAATAGGAACATGCTGCCAATATCAAACAATCGCCTTACTCTTCTTTTCTATTGGATTTTCCTGTTATGCAAAGGTAGGATTATTGATAAATTCAATAAAATATATATATGGATACCAAGCAAAACAGAGCTAAGGCTTATTTTAGAAACAAATTTGGATTTTCTAGTATATTGTTACAGACTTTCAAAATTGTGTTTAGAATATAGAACTTTAGAGAGTTAGGATCATTTAATTTAGTTTGTTAATTTATTTAAATAATTTACCTTAATTTTTCCAAGTTCTTTCATCACTTTCGAAAACGTAGAAGTTAGCTTTTTGTGTCGGTATTTTTTTACTCATTATTTATTTGTTCTCCTAATCTTTGGGTTATGTCTTTGTTTAATACAACTATTAAAGTGGTCCCGAACTTTTTTAGTTTGAAATAAATATAAATATGTATAATATAAATAAAAAGATTTTATGAGGGAAGGATGAAATAATTTTATACGAACTGTGATTAGTACTTTATTTCTACCGAAAACATAAAAATATGCTATGATTAATAAATAAGGAAGTGCCTATGTTATGATAAAATAAAAATGTAATATTTAAAAATTTGTTGTCAAGTTTGTTTTAATAAAACATCTTTTCTTCAACCGTTCGCTATAGTGAATGTCGTTAAAGCCAATGTTGCCAGCTACAAAAAAATTGCAGTGGAGCTCAATAGGTTTTTAAATTTCGCGCCAATCACACTGTTTTAAAACAGTAAGGAAACTACCATTTTTTAGGAACAAATTTTAAATTATATTTAAACATATTTTTCATATCATTTTTAAGACTTTAAACTCATTATGGTACAGTAAGTACTATCATATATGAGTAAAAAATGAGACAAATATAGGTTAGCAATTTTACAATTAAAGTTAATTATTCATTTGAATCTAGCATTTGGGACATAATGGAAAAATAATTTTCAGGGTACTTTCTTGGATATATCATAAGTAACTTAATAAAATTTTTATTTAAAGCCCCTTTTTCATTAAAAAAACAAAATAGGCAGTATAAGCAAAACTTTACTGCGTTAAATAGAGTAAATTATATAATATAAATTCTATATGTTTTGGTTAGTATATTTTTAATTATTTTCTATATGTATATGATAACTTGATTACATTAACCTAAAATTTCAATTAACCACTTTCTTACACTTTTACTTTACAAAAAATATTGAAAGAAATTTATATGTAGTTAAATGATTTTTACCATAATAAATTTTTTAGAATATTTTAAGGGCGTTTTTAATTTTAAAATCATTAAAGTATCATATTTAAATTAAAAGGGTTAAAAGAACCTTTTTATAAAAGTCATTCATCCCTGTAAACTTTTACAAAATAAAATTTTGCTCTATAAAAAAATGGTATACCTTTTACGAAAGGACTTTTAAAAGTTTTAATTGAAATTTTAAACCTAAAAAAAATGTACTTTTTCTTTATAATAATTATTGTTAAATGCTATTATCATTATTGTGTTTTAAACAGTAATACTTAAGACAATTATAGTTTTACTAACTATAATTGTCTTTGGAAATACTAAGAAAGCGTGTGTCTAAAGTGATAGATAAAAAGGTATTCAAAAGACATATTCGAATTCAACATACAAAATTATTTAAATATGCCTTGTTTTTCTGCCTGCTCTTATTATATTTAAAGCTTTTGACCACGCCGAACATCATACGCTCCTTCATAAACTTTTTCCTACAGTTCTTTTAATACAACTCTGTTCTTGGCTTTCTACTACAATTGATTTTATTTATTGTTTTGCTAACGACACTTCCCTTTTTACCAGTTTTTGGACTCTTAAACCAGTAGTCTACGTCGGCTGTTGATCGGCAATTTCGTTTTCGTCCACTCCTTCATGCCCTGACAGCCACACCTAAGTAACTCTGTTGTTTTTGGCCAGTAGTCTAGTATACAGACGGATCCAAGATAGATGAAGGAGTGGGAGCGGTAGTTTATGGACAAAAAGGTAGACTCGCAAAGCCCATAGAAAAATCTCTCACCATCTTTCAAGCTGAAATCTACGCTTTCGGTATTTGCGCAACCGAATGCGCAAAAAGGCCTAGGAAAGCAAATATCTACATTCTATTGCACAGCCAGGTAGCCTTGAAGGCATTTGCTTTATGCTTCTTTGACTCAAGGCTTGTCTGGAAATGCCGACAATCACTTAAGCAACTGGTTACAAACAACAGAGTAACTTTGGTGTGGGTACCAGGACATGAAGAAGTGAAAGGCAATGAAATTAACGACCAAAGTAGGTGCACAGGGCCCGTTTTACGGACCAGAACCATTCTATTGCATAACGAGAGATAACCTTTAAAAATTACTCAAAGAATGGGAAAGAGGCAAAAAGAGACTTACTGGAATACCACTTCAGGACAAAGATAAAAAAGTTTGTTTTCCGAAATATTTTCAGCTTAACGAAAAAATTGGGAGTCGAGAAGATTAACTAATGAAGGGTATCCACAAAATGTATCTTTAGGTCGAAGTGGGAGAAGGGCTAGCTTAAACCAAACAACCTCATTGAATACAATACAATACAATACAGCACAATACAACTTATTGTCGGCATTGCGGCAGCCTTGAGTCAAAAAAGTACGAAGCTTATACCGGCCTGATTGTCCGATAGGATAAGATTTATTTGGCGCCTTCGGTTGCGCAGATATCGATAGCAAAAATTCCAGCATGAAAAATGGTTGAAAATTTTTCTAGAGGCTTTACGAGTCTACACCTTGATTCGTATGCTTTCTCGCCTACTCCTTTCTTAATCTTGGATCTGCAAGAGCAAGCCACATTTCACAATATACAAAAATGGATCACTTTGGTCGTGCTCCCAGGGTATAGCTTGCTTTTTATTTTTTACTGAATACACTAGGAGAAGAGAAATAGAGGACAATACAGAACAGTAGTATAATTTTATACTTTAATATGGTTTGATTAAAACGTGTAGAAAGCAAATCTGTGAAAATATTGACACATAGATTTTTAAAATTTATGCTATATTATAGGAATAAAAGCCTTTCTATTCATGAAAAATATATATATATGTGTATCATTTCGATAAGTTTATTTGATTTATAATAATGTAATGGTAATGAAAAATATCCAATAACTTTTTTACATGACTTATGGTAAAAGTTATGTAAAAATTTAAAAATATGTTTTTTTCTTTATATAATATTTATTTTAATAAAAGAAGTTACAAAAATATATTATAAATTAAGGTTTCTTAACGATTTTATTCTAAAAATATTTTTTCACCTATTTATAAAAAATGTCTTTTTTAAGAACTGTTTTGTTTACCTCAACATTAACAAAAAACCATCACCAATAAAAAATATTTTAATACACAATTTTTAATTTCTTGTTTATACTATTTAATATAGTCTTTTAAAGTTTTATATTTCAAATGTGTACACAGTGATAAACGCGTGGTATTGCGGCTTCTTTACACCTAGGGGTAAAAAGGCAATAAAACAATCGATAAAACATAACTGTTAACATGAAGCCTTGCCATGCAGGACTGGCATTGTAGTTCTAGTTTAAAAATATTGGCATTAAATTAAATAGCTAAAATGTGTACCAATGTACGACTAGGACTTAGATGTCGTAGTAGAAAAAAATTACATTATAATATAGAAAGTATATTTGCTTTAAACCAATGGATTTCGTGCACGTGCACACTGCATGAAATTGTTTATCTCCTTTGCATGTGCAAAATGGATAGACTTCAGGTGGTGTTAGAAATATATTTTTAGATTTTTTATTATTCTAAATAATATTTAAGCGATCCTAGACCACACTGTATATTTAACAGCGATTTTTACTATAGTTGTAAAATTTAAAAAAAATGTTTTAGATGTTTTGGTTAAGCTCCCTTCCTTTAAAGATAATGTAATTTTTAAAGGGAATTCTCTTTCTATGTATTTTTTTGGGACTTTGATCAACTGTTATGGACAAATCCAAATTTCTATAATATTTTTAATACATGTTTTTTAAAAACTATACCTGGTATCTTTTTTTTTTTTTCGTAAGTCAACAAATTTTAAGTTTTACTGATAAAACGCTATTAATATTTGTTAAATATTGTAAAAATACTTTGACACAATATTTTAAAAACCCATTAAAAGCAAATATTCAACGAAATAATTTTTTTATGACATTTTTATTTCATCGTGGTTTCGTACCTTAAAAAGGTGCAGAAATGTTTGCGATGTTGGATTAAATTTACAAAAAAAGGTACTCGTAAATAAAAATTTTGCTTTCAATGCTTTTGTTTTGTGTTAAGGTTAAAAAGACAAAAAAATAGAGAAATACAGGGTGTCCAGGAAACCAACCGATAAACTTTTGGGGCGATTCTACAATAAAAATAAAAACAAAACTTTATAATAAGAACACCTACACGTGTTGGTTTTTAAACTACTAGACTAGGTCGTATGGTCGTCAATGTATAAAAAATTATTTTCATGAAAGTTTTTTGCAGAATTATGTGCAGAATAAAATTTTGATTACGACGACCCATGTTGCCAACTCGAATTTAGGTTCGATTTTTTTTAACCGTAATTGTTGACAGCTTAGATTTCTTTTTGCATTAAGTAAATTACCAATTTTTCACCGATAATGAATTAGATATACATATATATATATATATATATATATATATATATATATATATATATATATATATATATATTATGGTATAACCATTTAAATAATTAAATAAGCAATTTGGCAAATTTTTCAATTTAAAATATATGTATGACAGTATGAAAAATGTGACATGGTGTATTTTTTTATGAAATCCTTAAACCTTTTATACCAAATTGTAAAATAAGCGATTTGCCAATTTTGACTTCAAGATATTTTTTTCTTAACAAAGTGTGTTTTTCAGCCTCAGCGTTCTTTTCTACGTATGTCGGTCCTTCCCTTGCTCATACTTACCATCGCTTTGCTGTAGACATTAATATGACACTTGTAGCATCTGAGTTTTTTAAATTTTACCTGATTAAAAATATACCGGATGATTACGCGCAATGTCCACCCCCGTTTTATTTTTTTTTATTTTTTGCACTTTAAACTTTTGAAAATATATAAATGGAGGGTTTTGTAAGTTGGGCTGTAAAAATGTTCTTTAAATTTGTAATTATAGGTGATTGGATTAAAAGTATAGATTTTTTAAATGAAACATCCTGTATTATAATTTTCAGTTACAAAGGTCTTTTGAAAAGCTTAACAAAAATACAACATTTGATATACAGGGTGTTCGGCAAATAAGTTAAAAAATTTAAGGCCTCATTCTGCAATGAAAAATAATGTTAGTAAGTCCCTTAATAAAATGTCAAAATCTTAATGGTTACCAAGTTACAGGGGTTAAAAGTTCAATTTTTATTTTTGTTTTTCCGCCACATTGCATTTATTTTTAACCCATCTAGTTAACATTTGGCACACGAATCGAGCTTTGCAGATTCTAAAATCTTAAGATAAAAGTACTTTTTTAATACCGCCAGAGGGCACTTTACCTGAAATTTAAAGTTTATTTGCATCTTACCTTTTTATTTTGGCAGATTTTGCAAAGCTGAGGGCGCCATTTTAAAGACAATCAAAAACTACGAACAAATTAGGTACTTCTTATTAAAGTCGATAAACCTCATCGTTTAGCCACCAATCGACATCAAAGTTTTCATTAAGTTTAATTAAATTACCTACATACATACAGGGTGACCAGTAACTTAACCCACAAACTTTAAGGCGAAATTCTACAATGGAAAATAAGAAAAAACTTCATATAAACATCCTAAGCGTCTTAGTTTTTGAACTACGGGTGTTAAAAATAAAACACAAAAAGTTATCTTTTTAAATATTTAACACACCCTAGTTCAAAAACTAAGACGTTTAGAACATATGTTCATACAAAGTTTTTTTCTTATTTTTAATTGTAGAATCACTCCTTAGTTTGTCGGTTAAGATACTGGTCACCCCGTATGTATGTAGAGGTAATTTTATTGAAATTAATGAAAATTTTGATGTTGATTGGTGCCTAAATTGTGGGGTTTATCGACTTTAATAAAGAGTACCTAATTTTTAAATTTTTTAAATGTCTATAAAATTGTGCGCCCAGCTTTGCGATATCTGTCAAAATAAAAAGTTATAATGTAAATAAATTTTTAATTTCAGGTAAAGTGCCCTCTGGCGGTATTCAAAAAGTACTTTTTATCAAAATTAAAGAATTTGCAAAGCTCGATTTGTGTGCCAAATGTCAACTAGGTTGGTTAAAAGTAAATGCAATATGGCGAAAAATAAAAATAAAACTTTTAACCCCTGTAACTTGGTTATCATTGAGATTTCGACATTTTGTCAAAGGACTTACTTATATTATTTTTATTTCAGAATAACCCCTTAAATTTCCTAACGCATTTTCCGAACACCCTGTATTTATCTTTTATAGTTTCGGAAATATGGCCATTTAAATCTGAATACTAATTTCCATTACATCTACAGTCTTAGCTTAGTGCCGTAGATACGTTACTTTTTTTAGATTTAAGTGGTCATATTTCAAAAACAATTAAAGATAGACATATCAAATGTGGTATTGTTGTAAAGCTTTTAAAAATCACTTTTTAATGGTAAAATAATATATAGGCTGTCCAACTTAAAAATCTATATGTTTTCAAAAAGTTTGTAGTGCAAAAAAAAAATAAAGGTGGTGGATATAATGCGTGATCACCCGGTATATTTTTAATTAGGTATAATTAAAAAAACTTAGATGTTACAAGTGTTATATTAATGTATACAGTATAGTAAAGCGAGGGTAAGTATAAGCAAGAGAAGAATAGACATACTAAGAGAAGGACGCTGGAGCTGAAAAACACACTTTGTTAATAAATTTTAAAATATATTAGGTCAAAAAAGTCAAAATTGTCAAATCGCTTATCCTACAATTGTTATAAAAGGTGTAAGGATTTAATTAAAAAATGCATTATGTCAAATTTTTTATAATACTTATTTTAAATAGGAAAGTTGCTTATTTTTATTTGTTTAAATAGTTATAACCTAATAAATATTTTTTAAAAGAAAGAGTTATTTTTGAAAGAAAATTATTTAAAAAATTAAATAAAATTTTATTAGATGTAATTTTTTTCCCTGGCCGTCAAATCAATTGCGACTTAAAAAGAACCCAACCTAAATTCAAGCTGGCAACATGGGTCCTCGTAATCAGCATTTTATTCTAAACATGATCCTGCAAAAAAATTCATGAGAATATTTTTTATACATAGACGCACACACGACATGGTCTATACGGAATTTTAAAAATTGAAAAAAGTGTTTTTTTTATAATGACTTTTATACCCATTTAAATGCAGAGCCACTAAATATTTACCTAAAAAACTAATCTAGCTGTAAAAATGTTTAACCCTTAAGTGATACTAAAAATTAAGTAAATAAATTGGATGTCCAAATTTACCCAAAATTTGTAGTATAAGCCAACAGTAAAATCAATTTTGTACTAAACTTAAAAAACTTTTTAGGTTTCTTCTGCTTTGTTATTGTCTTCCGCAATAACAATTTACTTTAGCGGGGTTATATTCTAAAAGCAAGATTACAGAAGTTCTAGTAAAATCTGTTTTCTTTTAGGTCGCATAAAAATTCTTGAAGTTTACATAAAGCACTTTTTAGGAATTCTTTAAATAACTTCGAACATAAAATTTAGGTATTATCCTGGTAAAAAACTGCTAATTAAACCTAGGACCTTTTAGTTAATATTTATAGTTTGTTACTGAAAGTCTGTTTAAACAGGGTGATTCCTAACCTAGACGCATAAACTTGGAAAATTATTGCTGAAGAGAAACGACGACTAAAAATAACGAAAAAGCAAAAAAAATAAATAAAACTGCTTAAAAGTAATGAGCACTTGTTTAAAAAATACCACATTGTGTTTAAAAGATGGGCAACTTTTAAATGTACAATATTAATTCTAAGATATCTGCTTAAAAAAATAGTTTAAAAATACTAGGGCATGGTAAATAACCTTGTTTCAAAGTAAAAGTTGGCGGTCAAATAAAAATAGGTAAATTTTATTTAATTTAATGTTTTTTTTTATCTTTGGACAAACCACGAAGGCTAAAAGCCTAAATACGAACGTACCGTGGGTGTCTTAAGCGAGGTTAGTGGGAGTTTGTTGACACGGGACTTAAATACTTGAAGCTTTGGGGGGAAGGAAAGACCTCCGCGGGAAGCAAGTTCCACAACCTAGAAACTCTAGGGATAAAATAACGAACAAAGTGGAAAGTTCGGGGCCTGTCCAGTTGGACCGTATAGGGATGCATACGCACCGAACCACGAGTTTCACTGTTGGGAACCGTAAGTGGAGGAACTATACTGGACAATTCTTCAGAGAAGAAGCCATGGAAGTACCTATAAAAAACGATAAATCCCCCACAGCCCGACGATGGGCAAGAGAGGGAAGCCTTTCTGTAAGTGAAGGATCATTAATGAGACGAATAGCTCTTCTTTGAATAGAATCAAGAATGGTTAGGGTTATGGGGGCGCCATGCCCCAGATATGAGAACAATATTCCATGAGAGGTCGGATTTGGGACACATATAAAGTATATAAATAAGAAGGGGAAAAATACTTTTGGCTCGAAAAAGAAATTCAAGCTTTTTGAAGCTGCCGTGGCTATAGATACAATGTGTTTATGCCAGTTAAGGTTACTTTCAAATGTGACGCCCACAAGATTGAAGGTGTCTTTGATCTGTAAAACTTGGCCGCTCATAAGGAGAGGATGAGTATTTGATGATTTTTTCGTGACAAGGAACATGATTGTGTTTTGGATGCTTTAAAATTGACGAGATTTTTAGCGCTTCAATCCAATATTAAATTAAGATCCTGCGAAAGAGATATCTGCATCGCTCTGCGTTTGTTTTCCAAGTCAGTTTTAGTAATGGGTTTAGGAACCTGAAAACTGGAGTGAAGGGTACTATCGTCGGCGAAACTATGAATGGAATTAGTTGTGGACGAGAGAAGGTCGTTGATGTGAAGAAGAAACAATGTTGGTGCCCAGAACTGAGCCTTGAGGGACTCCAGCATTTACTTGGTGAAAGCTTGAAGAATGGCCGTCCACAATAACTGATATACGACGATCAGATAGATAACTAGAGAGCCAAGTACAGAGTTTAGTTGAAAGACCATAGGAGGGAAGTTTATTAAGAAGTGCGGCATGCCAGACCTAGTCAAAAGCTTTGGATATATCAAGAGCAACGATCTGGGACTCACCTAGAAACTCAAGAGACTTATTCCAGCAGTGTGATACGAAGGAAAGAAGATCTGCTGTAGATCTTTTGTGGCGAAATCCATACTGCCTGTCATGCAAAATTTTGTGTTTTTCTAAGTACTTAAGAATTTGTGAATTAATTAATTTTTCCATTACTTTACAAAGAACTGAGAGAATTGAAATTGGTCTATAGTTAGATGGAATGTTTTAAAATAGGCCTTTTTATATTTAAAATTATTTACTAGTAAATAGGTTATAAATATAAAAAAAAATAAATGAAAATTTATAAAAAAATTGATGATACGACAGTAGTTTAAAATTTAAAAAAAATGGAATAAACTTTGAATTTGGGCAAAACTTTTCAAATTATTTTGTCAATTTAACATTTTGTTTTATTATTTTTTTAAACCTACCTTATTCTATAGCAGTTTTAAAATTTGTTGATTTACCCTGTATATTTTTGATTTTTTTATAAAGCTGCCCAATGCTAATATAGTTTAAAATCATACACAAACTTTCTTTACAAACAAAATTTTTTAAGAAAATGCAAATTAAAAAAATTATTTGTTGCACACCTAATGAACCACACTGTATTTGATTAGAAAATTTTCAATTATTTTAAATTAAAAAAAGGTAAATTCTGAACACAAATAATTATAAAAAAGATTGTTAACTAGTTATTGTTACTAAATAATAAGCTGAATTTCTTTGTTGTTTGTAAAAATTAAGCAAATAAACTATTTAGTTACTAAATATGATGATTTCCTGACCTGTTCTCGGACCTGTTAGTTTAGTTCTCTATTATTAGATGTGGTTTGTTGTAAGTAAGGACTTTTACGGAATTAAAGAAAAATAACGGCTTATACTTATTATACCAAATTATGTATTACAAAAATATAAAAGTATCCTATTTTTAATTATTCTAGAGCAAGATCCCAGGGCCCCCAGACCTTCCATATTTTTTCAGAAATAAAATATTCAAATAATGTAGGGCTAGTATATACTATGCGTCTATGCATATTTTATAGCTTGAGCCGACGGCCAATTTACAGGTACCAGGTGCTAAAGGTAGATAAAAAAACTTTTCTTAAAATCTTAGTGCTAATTTTTTTATATATTTTAAAAAATAATATTTAAAATTCATAATAAATACTCGTCTGATACCAGACTCATTTCGGCGGCCATAATTTACAGCAGGCGCTTTAAAACCTTCAAAAAAATAATGTTACTTTACTTACAATCTCAGTCTTGAATTATGTAGTTTCCTAAGTATAACATTAAAAAATCAAGACTAAGATTGTAAGGAAAGTTACTTGTGTTACTAGTGCTTATCTTTTAAACTTAAAAAATATATATATTCATTCTTTGTCCTAACCAATTTTTCTTAAGTGTATAGTTTTTAAAGTAATATAAAGGAGGATTCTTTATTTTAACATAAAAACATAGTAAAAAGTTTTATTAAAGTCTTGTTTTTTTAATTTTGTCTGAGCTTTTTAACATTTTAAAAATAATTTAAAAATTATTGCCAAAATATATTTAATTTAAAAAAACATAAAATTTTTGACTCATCTTGTATTGTGACAACGCCTTTTTTTAATAGATGATTATGCTATTTATAAAATATGTATTTTTAACTCATACAAAATGTACCAGAAATATCTTTTTAGATTAGAAATTAAAAGTTTTCTAGGCTTTTATTTGTAAAACTGGAGAAAAATATTGATGTAGTCCCTTGGCCAGTAATAAAATAAACTTTATGATAAGAACCCTATTAAAACCTTTTAGAGGGGTTCCTTTTGACGAGTCTACCACGAATATTTATACCGCCATATATGGAAGCAGCGCTGTAACCCAGCCTATCAATGTCAAATGCTTTGGTTGACGGTCACACGCGTCTCTTTTTTGTCGGACAAGTTTACCACAATGTTTTACATGAAATTTTTATACATTTTGCCAAAAATAGTAAGTGTTGCAGTCATTAAACCATAAGGCCTAAACACATGTTTCGGGTATTGGAATACGCGGGTTACGTGACAGCAACCCTTACGATTTTTGGCACACTGTTTAAAAATTGCATGTGAAACATTGTAGTAAATTTGTCCGACAAAAAAAGTGACGCGTTCTCCCAGTCCAACACCCGAAATATTTGACCTTGACAGGCTGAGTTAAAGCGCCGCTTTTGCATATGGTGGTATGAATATTCGTAGTAGACTCGTTAAAACAAAACCTCCTAAAAAGGTTTTAAGGTTATTAAAGAAATTACAGCAGGTTATTTAAAAAAGTGCATTTTTGTAACTTCTCCATATAAATTAATATACCTTTACGTAGAACAGTCAGAAAACCATTTAAATAACGACTATTGTACCCAATAAAATAGCAATAATAAATGCGCTAAATTAAACGAACGCCTGTTGTTTAAAAGTTTTAAGTAGGGCACTGGTCATCTGCAAATTTTATAAGAATTTACCAAATCTACAAAATTGAAAAATGTTTTGTTTTTACTACATAGGTATATAAATCAAATCAGTCTTTCGGAGCGGTTTTTCAATTTTTATTAAAAGTTGGATATTAAAAAAAATACAGGGGTGGTTCAAAAGTAGTGCATTTTTACCAAGTTTTTAAATGAAGTTAAGGTAATTTTATTCAGAACTAGGAGAAAAACGTTTAAATCAGGCCAGGACCATGGTACCTGGTTCAAATAAAAACAGTTTAAAGATTTTACAGGATTTTTAAAAATTAGTCGTAGCAAAACGAGCAGAGTATCTTCTATGAAAAAAGTTTTTACATAGGTAGGATCAGAAATCCATTATTTTTAAGATACAAGGTGTTAAACTTCTTTTTCTTAATATATTAATGATATCTTAAATATTCCTTAACCGATTTCAATTAAAATTGGCTTATTGTCTCAAGGGGCTTATAAGGTTTTAACATAATTCAACTAATTAAGTCCAGTGACGTCTGGAGTAGCGCTTAAACATATACTTTTTACACAAAAATGTACGTCACTGACTTCTGTGCAACTTTTATTGTTTTTATTTTATTTTTTTTAAGCCAACAAATATACTACTTTTTTGGTTTTTAATATTTTTCGTAATCTGCTTAGTTTTAAAGAAAAAAATTTAAACCGTATAACTTGCATATCCCTTAAATATAAAAAAATAATGAGAAACTATTTAAAAATATATTTATAACTAATTATGTTACAACACCAATAAATACCAAATTTATTGACAATAGCATCCTAAAAAAATCAATAAATTAGGTGTTTTAAAAAAAAAACAGTTTTTTGGGGGATCTATGTAATTACCTCTTTTTTACGAAAAGTAAGTGAGATACATAAAAATATTTACCATAAAAGTAATTTTTTGGTTAGAAGTAGTTTAAATAGAATAAAAAAAAGAAATAAAAGCCAGTGGCTTAGATGCCCCTTGAGACGCCACTAGATTTAGTAAGTAAAATTAAGTTAAAATTTAATAAGCCCCTTGAGACAAGAATACTGCCAATTTTCAGAAAATTGGTTTTAAAATATTTGGGAAACTATCAAAATCCTAAAAAAAAATACACGTTGTATCTGGGAAACAATGTATTTCTGGGCCTATGTCTATATAAACTTTTTTTTTTAATATTAGTTTATAAATGAGTCCTTAAATTTTTGCCGCAACATAATTACAACTGCACATTTTGCTCCAATTGATTTTTGACAATCTTGTATAATTTATTAGTTCTATTTATTTTCATTATTTTAACCAGGTACTGTGTTCTTTATTTTTCAGTTTTTGTCTTGGTGCTAAACAAAATTACTTTCACCTAATATAAAAAATTAGTAAAAATACACTACTTTTGAACTAGTTTTGTAATTCTTTAATATCCAACTTTTAATAAAAATTAAAAAACCGTACCGGAAGACAAATACATATAAATAATACACTTGTGTGGTAGAAAACAAAACATTTCTTAATATTGTAAATTTGGGACTCAGAAATTCTTATAAAATTTGCAGCTGTCCAATGCCCTACTTAATTTTTAAGCAATCTGTATATTGCGTTTGTTTATTTTAGTAAATTTACTATTGCCTTTCTAATAGTGCACATCAGTTTCTATTTTAATGATTTAATTTTGATAAAAACAAACTTTTAATTAAAATTGCAAAAGAGTCCCGAGAAAATACAGTTATGTGGGAAAAACAAAATATTTTTTAATTTGTTAAAACTGGGATTACTTTTATTTTCGTCAAAAATGTAAGTAGTTTATTTACCGCTCTATATAACGTAGTACTAGCAACGTTTAAAGAATTTATTAGACCCAAGCAGCTTAAAGCCAACAACATTTTCTTGTAAGAAATAAAAAAAAATCAAAAATTAGTTAAAATTGCAAGTAATGGGCCGTTAAATTAAGGCGAAACAACAGGGTGGCAAAGTTCATTTTGTTGATCGGTTTATATACAGGGTGTTCTTTTAAAAGTTACCACTCAGTTATCTGCGTAAAAAGACCGATTTGAGAAAATCGCGGAAATATGTAGAGATATTTAATAAGGGAAACGGCGACAGCGCCTCTTTAACCCTTAAGCCACCAAGGCCCTCACCCCAAAAGGGGCACTCTGCAATTTTTTTGTAAAAACGTTTTCCTTAATAAATATCTTGATGATTTTCGGGGATTTTATCAAATCTGTCTCTTTCGCAGATAACTGAGTAGTAACTATTTGAATGAACACCCACCCTGTATATTTTGTTTAAACGATACAAAATAAGTTTTTCCCCTTTTAGAATTCTTTAATTTTTAATAGTGCAAAAAAAACAAAAGTTAAAAAAGTATCAACATTGGAGCGGTTTCTGAGGATTTTCGGCAAAGAGTTTTCCTTGACGCAACCATAAGCAAATATTTTTATAGGTAAAAACAACATCTTAAAGTTTTTAAAATTATTAAAATACCAGGCCAAATATTTAACTTGTGGTTTTCTTTGGGAAAAATCTTGGAAAACTAAAGAAGTAAGAGCTTCAGTTAGTCACAAATCAATAACAGGCTTTAGACTTTTAAAATAAAATCTGATTGCAAAAAATTTTAACCCAAAAGTTTTAAAGTTTTCTTAACTCTGTTATTTCGTGTTATGAGTAAAATAATAATTTCTTTTAGAAGGAGTTCTTCTAAAAAAAATTACTTAAAATGATTTAAAATATACGTTTCTTTTGGAATAAGATTTTTTTTTATTTTGTCGACTTTAAAAGTTTAAAAAGGTTAATAAAATAACGAAATTTTACAAATTTATTATACAAGCCATAACTTTTAAAGTTTTAGACATATCAATGATATCTAATATAGGTAAATGGAATTAAAAGAGGAAAGTTTTCACCTTTTTTTACTTTTCAGTTGGTTGCTTGGTTTAAGGCGGGGTTGGTCAATCGACCATGTTTGCACTACATCCTATTGGCTTATTGAGCACCCGTCTCTTGTTACAGAAGTCCACTGCCCTTTATTAGATTTAGTAGATTTCTGCAAGGACGTTTATGCGGGAGAGGGTTCCCGCTATGTATGTCTCCAAATATACTCTGTGTTTTACCTGTCGGTTTAACCAAAAAGAACTTCAATTTGTGTGTATTTTTAAATGAAACACTTAGTATATTTTACCATTTTTAAATTTCTGAAAAAAGTTTTTAAGCCTACTTGATTTTTAAAAGCCATTTTTAATATTAAACCTAGAGGGCCAAAATTGAATGCAAATTAATCTAAGGATCTCAGGTGATGTTGGAAAAATACAATCGTAAAATTAAAGTAACTATAATAAAATAAAATAAGATAAAACAAGAAAAATTAACATTTTCGCTTCCAGCTATTTTATTTAGTGACATTTCTTTTTAGACAAACACCTAAAAAATGATTTTTTGACATATTGACCAAGGCCAATTGATTTGCAATTGAATTAAAAATAAGAACATAAACAAATATGTCTATCCAAAAAACTTTTAAAAATGTCAAATTTCTATTTGGAATTGTCTCAGGAATCCAAAAATGGTAAAATATGCAGGGTGTTTCAATAAAAAATAAAATTAAATTAAAGCAACTTTTGATTTAACCGAAAGTAACTAAAAAATGTGAGATATGCAAAAACTCACATCTTTTCATACCATTTATCTACACCAAGTTCTATTTTGATATGTTTTGTACAGTAGTAGTTATGGCTTGTCTAATAGATTCGTTGTCACCTAGTATACAGTATGGTGGAGCTAAAGGCACAGCAGTAATATAAATTGGCTATTGGCAAATTGAATGGTAAAAATATTGGTAAATATGTATACTAATACACGTTCAGCTAAATAAAAGGCACAAATGCAATGCCTGGAGACGAGACGGTCTAACGCGTGCAAAAAAACTAAGACGTAAAGATTATACAAAGAATTCTGGCATGTACACTAGATAACGCACCTGTTCCGTTTTGTTGTTGCTTTACTGGCCTATTACCCTTTTAATTTGGCTGAACGTAGATACAGGTCATGTCAATCTTTAGCAACGATAAAGTGGGACTGACGCCTCATCGTATCGGAAAAGATTTTATGCAAGCATTTCCTTTTTTTATTTCAACTTGTTAGTAAAATAAAGTGCACAGAAAGTTAATTGACAACATCAAGCTGGCACCATGTGTATACAAAAATCGTGTTTCGATGTGTGTAGAGTAGGGTGACCACAAAAAATCGATGTCGGAATTTTGTTCGTCTGGACCCCACAAAACGATTCTCCTTTCCAGATATTGAGATAGCCAAAATTTGAGCTCGATTAAACGATGTTAACCCGTGCCGCTCGTCGCTCAAAGTTTGAAAAAATCTAAATTTTTGGCCAAAAGCTGACATATGGAGCCATAACTCCAGAACCGTAAATAATAAAAACATACTTAATATCTCAAAAGAAAGCTAATGTTGTTCTACAAAATTTATATTCTATACACATTTGTTGTTAATTCAAGTCAAACCGAGTTACAGCAGTCTTTAGCCCCAAAAACGTGACCTGGAACCACTAGGAGCATACTTCGTATATTTTGTTATTAAGTGATAAATTTTGCTTTTTTTTTGCTATATTTTTTAGTTTAAGGTAGAAATATAATAAAATAAACAAGTAATACTGATAAATGACATTTTTTATTTTAAAATATAAAAATCAGGTATACATATACTTATAAAACAGACATAGAAAAGATACAGACGTAGTACCTACATAAGTTGATAATTTTACATAGTTATCTAATCTATTATAAAGCTTTTGTTAAAGTAGTTTTTGAAACGCCAGGATATAATGCTTGGCATTTGCTTACAATTTTCAGTCCTTCTTGGAAGTCATTATTTTGAGGCCAGGTGTTTGGATGTTGTCTTAGGAAATCTGTTTTTATATTAAATCGGTTAAAGAATGTAAACGTTTCTTTGGTAAGTAAATTTACCAATCCTCCATCAACTACCTCTTTTAATTTTTCTTTCCTAACTTTTGGATTTACAACCCTTGCGTGCTCTGATGGTTCATCTGTGCTACTGAGCAATTTATTAGCCATTAACAACTTTTCATCGTCTGTAATGGTGGGATCAAAAAGATAATCCCACCAACTCTGCATTCAAATACCACAAATGGTTCGAAAATTTGGTCAGGGCTATTTCTGCAATGTCGTCACATTCTTTATAGTTTAACAGACTATGCAAAATACCTAAATCTTGCTTTGGTGCAAGATGAGCTTTTGGAGCATTGTTTGGTAGTGAAATATAAATTTTGAAGAATAACATCAGCTTTCTTTTGCGATATTAAGCGTGTTTTTATAATTTACTGGTCTGGAGTTATGGCTTCATATGTCAGCTTTTTGGCAAAAAATTGAATTGAAATTTGAAATTAAAAAATTTCAAACTTTGAGCGACTAGCGGCACGGGTTAACGTCGTTTAATCGGTCTCAAATTTAGGCTATCTCAATATCTGGAAAGGAGAATCGTTTTGTGGGGTCCAGACGAACAAAATTCCGATATTTTTTCCCCTATATGAGATCCGGTCACCCTAGTGTAGAGGGTTATTGTGTTTTTAATGCATTTTCTAATTTTTATTACTAGTATAAATATTTACTAACAAATATTTAGATATATTCATATGTATACTTTAAAAGTAGCAAAAAATATATTTTAAAATTATTTTATGAAAATATGCAATTTTAAAAAAGAAAACAAAAGCCATATTTATACTCGTAACAAGAATGCCTAAAATATGGGCCCTTGACTCTTTGTTCAAACAGTGCGGACGTCGCGTCGCGTAGAAAATTACAGAATTTTTCCCGGTGTGGCGGTGTAAGGAACTGTACGGACGTTTTTACATTCGGGGATCGAGTAAGATTCACGCTGAATTGACGGCATCTTTCGTCTGGAGCTAAGCGCTGTGAGTGAAAATCCCTATAAGATGATGGTATTCTGTTTGGTAGTGAACAAGAGGTATTTCTCAAATGGCGGGAAATCGATGGGCGTGCCATGGGAACTGTGAGTAGTAAAAGTGAAGGTTATACGTAACACCAGTAGCAGTTCTTGGTTTAACAGGTGTCAATTTATGCACTGCATCGATTTATAGAATTATTTTTATTTTTGTAGAATTTCTGGGAGCTACAAGCTTGATTATCCAGATTTTCTGCTGACGAAGCCCTAGAAAGCATAGTCCGAAAGGAGAAGAGCTGGTGAATTGGACCTGAAGGGACCAGAACCAACCAACAAAAAATAGAATTGAATAGAATAAAATATGGGCCACCCTATTATAATCCAAAAACTGGACTGTAAAAATTTAATAAATAAAAGGGAACGAAAGATTTGTTGTCCAGCTTAAGAAAATTATTTACCATAATCGCAAATATATTCGCCAAGCTCAGTGTCCACACAGGCTTCGTGCGTCCAGCTGTCACACTCACCGATGTTTTAATTCAGGCCAATATTTCAAAGATAACCAACAAAATTTAAAATATATATACATAATTATTTAATAAGGTTAAAATAAAATAGGTTTAATATTATATAGAGTAATCAGTGTGAGGCCTTACCAACTTTGACTTGAGTGATAAAGTAATACGTAGTTACGACACAAACTGACAATTAGTTCCCTTAAAATATGTTTGGCGTTGTTTAACAAGTTATTTACTTATTTTTTTAGAACTAATGCGGTACATTAATTATGAGTCATAATTTTAATAACGTAAAAATAAACACAACCAATAGTAGGGTACTAACAGATTTACCAAGCATCATAAAACTTGCTTTTTGGTTTGGTTAAAAAAAATAGCTTTTTATTCTGTAACAAAAAAATATTTTGTCACAACAAATAATTTTAACATAAAAACTAAATGTGTTTAATATTCTAATACTAGACAAACATTACTAATTTACAACCATAAATGTAATATTAACATTTTCGACTTTAAAAAGTTGGAATGTGTCACTTTTCTGACTCTTACTTTCGGCCCACCAAAGAAAAGTTAACTTTCTTTCCGTAGTTCAAAAGTTAAAGTTACCCCAGCAGCAGTTGCAAAAATTTAAAAGTTTGCCAACTTAACATTTTGTCTGAGATTTAAGACATCTCTGTGACACCTTAACGCGCAATAAATGTCTGGTGGCGTAATTATATGACAAATTAAAAAAAAATTGGGTTAAGCTATTTTTGATTTAAAAAAAAAAAAGAAAAAAATGGTTGTATATAAAATAGTTTACAAACACGGTAAAAGTCTTATTTCTGTCTCAAAAATGGTTCACGCTTTGCGCCTCTGTAAATAATCCTTTTCTCTTAACAGTAATGAAGCACTTTTTACCTCGCTATGTAATGTACAATTGCCTAAGACCACATGTGAAAATAGCAAAAAGCACACTGTTTTATGCATAGAAAATGCCTTATATTACACAAGTGTTGCAAAGTGCTTTACAACACTATAATATATAAGTCGTTGAATGCCAGAGTAATATAGGTCAAAATTTAATAAATCTTAGTTTTTAGTTATTGTTTTTAAATTCCTGATAATAATTAATGTATATTCACCAAATGTAGAAAGTTCTAACCAGAGTGCATCTCATACATTTGGTTAATATACGGAAATCATAATCAGGAATTTAAAAACACTAAATTTAAAAATTTGTTAAATTTTGACTTGGACCACTCTGGCTTCCAATGGCTCATATGATATGTGTTATGATGTCATTTTAAAAGAGTGTATACATGCCTAACGTCAGCCAGAATTAAAACAGCTGTAATCGCTGTCATATTGTAATTTAAAATACATTTGGAGTTATCAGACTGTTATTTGGAACTATATTGACAAAAAACATGCAATATTTTTAAGTGAAGACATAATTAAATTCCATAATGATACAATTTTTACAATGCTACTGGCTAGGTTAATTTTATTTCAAAAAATTTATTCAAGCAGTTTATTATACCGCAGTGAGGAAAAGTATACATTGTGGCCCATTAACTGTGCAACAAATGAAAAACATCTTTATTTGCAATTTGTCAAAAAAAAAAATCTTTATAAAAGTTGACGCATGGTCTTAAACTGTATGAGCGGTAGTTTTATTAAAAGTTCTATGGTTTACAGGATAGGTCAAAAAGATTAAAAACTGCTTAAAAGTAAACTACCCTTATTTCTAAAAATACAAAGAAATTTTAAATGGAAAAGTTATTTAAAATTAAAAGTTATGCGTAAATACCAAGTCATGGCCTCCTATTTAAGTTTTTATTTAGTTTTTTTTTAATTTTAGGTTACCTGTTCTACACTTTCATAAAATTTTAAAACAAAAACTTTACAAGGTAAATAGGGAATTTTTATACGCATTCTATTATTTATAGAACATGTATAATATTAGGGCCCTAATAAATAGCCTGGCAACAAACTTGAAGTTAGCGGTTAGCTAAAAAATATAAATGCAGTTCAATTCTACAAATTTGCTTTAATTTGTTTAAAAGTAAAAAAATAAAATAAAAATTTAAATAAAATGCCATTGGTATTTAGGCATACCTTTTGATTTTAAGACACTTTGTTATTTACCATTTTGTTGTACTTTTAAAAATAAGGGTACCTTACTCTTAAGCAGTTTTTGCTTTTTTTTGACCTACTCTGTATATTATTTACCCTTTAATAAAACTAACTAAAGTCAATACAGTTTCGGGCCATGCACTAACTTTTATAAAGAATAATTTTTTCTGAGAAATTGCAAATTTAGCACTTAATGGACCACACTGTATATCACCCTAGTGTTGCAAGGTTTTTAATTGTTTTTTTATTTTTTTTCTGTAAAGACAAACAAACTATAAATTTAGTTTTTGGTAAATAGTTTGTGGTCTTAGAAAAATAATGTACAGGGTCCGTCACGACGAGTTGAGTCGACAAGTATATAGGAAACGCCTAGGAATATTTTTCTGAAAATTTATATAGGGGGTAATTAAAAGATCTCTCTTCAACAAAAATATTTTCAACTCTCGACAACTTTCGGTTATACCGGAAGTAGACATCAACTTTGTTATTTTAAATGGAATGTCCTATTTTTTATTGAATTTTTGGAATCTACGTTAAATTTTAATACAACTTTGTATAAAACATCATACACCTAGATCTAGCCATTTTGCAGCAATTTCAGTTTTTTCGAAATATTTGACAGATGCAACCTTAGACAAAAATAACAATTTCTTGAAATTCAAACAAGATAGGCTAAATATTTTCTGACTCTGGATAAATAAGATCCATATCTTACCACTCACATTAAAATTATCAAAAAAAAAATATACAAGGTGCCCAAAATTAACACCGTATTCTGATATTTTGAAAACTCAAAAACTTCATTTTTTTAAATGTCAACCTTATTTTTTTCTTCGCCAATGGATTCTACGCTACAAAGAAGGGCACTTTATAATTACAACCCTATATTTAAAATGAACGGTTTGCGTATAAAGTGGAAAAAACGAAATATTTCTATCTTTATTAGGACACTCAAAAATGTCAGTTGGCTTTGGCTTGAATGAATCAACAAAAAACAAAAGCTATCGACTTAATTAGGCACGCTAAAACTAACAAGTTTGCTCGCCAAACGTACGTTATTAATAAAATTAACACAACATAAGAACCGCTGATATAAAAGATGAAGTTAATCACAGCAAATGTTCGAACTGGTGTCCCCCAACTTCTAAACATTTGTGAATTCTTCTTAAAAAACCACCATGAGTGGCATTCTGAATGTCTTGCGGAGGCAAAAGTCGGATTGACCTGACAATCTTCTTTTGTTGTGATCGGCGTGGCATATACGGTATTCTTAATACGACCCCAGACAAAGAAATCTAAGGGAGTGATATCCGGCGAACGTAACGGCCATTGATGGGGCCCATTGTTTGCTATCCAACGATCCTCAAAGTGAGCTCGTAAAAAGTTGTCTGCAAGCACACTATTATGAGGTGGGGCCCCATCGTGTTGATACCACAGATGATTCCAGTCCAGGTTTAGTGGGTCTATATAATTTTGTAAAATTTCGAGATATCTTTCCCCTAAAATAAAGGAGAATTTGAAATACAATTAAGCTTTTAATCTCTAATAAGCTTACCATTTAAATTTTCATCATAGAAATGTACCACTAACACACCGTCATTTTTTATTGCAGCACAAACATTAAAACTCCAATAACCTTGAAACTGCCTTTCACGAAAGAGGTGAGGATTAGTATCACTCCAGTAATGGGAGTTCTTTCGATTAAACATACCGTTCTTCTGAAATTTTGCCTCATCCGTCCAAATTAATTTTTGTAAAAACGTTCATCTTCCTGTGTTTTAATTATAATAAATTCACAAAAATCTATTCTTTTCTGATCGTCACCTGGTCTTAAATTTTGTACCAATCTATACGAATACGGATAGAAGTCATGTTTCTTTAAAATCCTGTGAACACTTTTCTCAGAAATTCCCAAATCTCTTTCCGCATCTGTTAATGAATTTCCAGGATACACTTTAAAGTAGGCCAAGACTGTAACTTCATTTTCATCATTGTCAACAACAAGTTTTCTCCTGTTATATTTTCCAACAAATTGCCCGTGTGTCTTACAGTTATAAATGAGTCGCGTAAGGCTGTCATGCGTGGGATTTGGCCTATCCGGATATCGTGTGCGGAAGGTTTCGCAGGTTCTTTTAATTACTTTGTCACACTCCCCGTATATCACTAATAAATTGAAATAATCTTCATTACTGAATCTTAAACGAGGCATATTAACACTTTCGATACACAAACACGTCAAACTGCTAGTATTTTTATTTGTTGTCAGAATAGCTTTTGTTTTTTTGTTGATTCATTCATGCCAAAGCCAACTGACATTTTTGAGTGTCCTAATAAAGATAGAAATATTTCGTTTTTTCCACTTTATACGCAAACCGTTCATTTTAAATATAGGGTTGTAATTATAAAGTGCCCTTCTTTGTAGCGTAGAATCCATTGGTGAAGAAAAAAATAAGGTTGACATTTAAAAAAATGAAGTTTTTGAGTTTTCAAAATATCAGAATACGGTGTTAATTTTTGGGCACCTTGTATATTTTTTTTTGATAATTTTCATGTGAGTGGTAAGATATGGATCTTATTTATCCAAAGTCAGAAAATAGTTAGCCTATCTTGTTTGAATTTCAAGAAATTGTTATTTTTGTCTAAGGTTGCATCTGTCAAATATTTCGAAAAAACTGAAATTGCTGCAAAATGGCTAGATCTAGGTGTATGATGTTTTATACAAAGTTGTATTAAAATTTAACGTAGATTCCAAAAATTCAATAAAAAATAGGACATTCCATTTAAAATAACGAAGTTGATGTCTACTTCCGGTATAACCGGAAGTTGTCGAGAGTTGAAAATATTTTTGTTGAAGAGAGCTCTTTCAGTTACCCTCCTATATAAATTTTCAGAAAAATATTCCTAGGCGTTTCCTATATACTTGTCGACTCAACTCGTCGTGACGGACCCTGTACATTACTTCTGCAATAATGCCTTTCTTGGATACTCAAACATAATTTCCTTACTCTATGCTCAAACTCAAATGTAACTATAACCTTATGTCACACAGACAAGTTTCCAACTGTAATGAAACTATAACTATAACTTTCTATTTACCAGGTGGTTTAAACATAGTTTAAACATAAACATTTATTTAACATTAGTAATGTGTCATAAAGTTTAAATGGCTCAAAGTATGTTTACAATTTGATATATTAAAAACATATACAGGGTGTCCGGAAAGATGAGGTCATAAATAATAAGGGTGATGGAGTGAGCCAAAATAATGTTAGTACGTCATATAAAAAAGTTCTGTCGCGCATCGTTAGAAAGATATTGACTGTCAAAGTTTAAAAAAATTAATTTTAACTTTTAAACTTTTGCCACAGTACCAAAGACATTTAAGTAACCAGATAACCTTATACAAGTGCTTTTTTAGAGGTAAACGGGCCTTCAGTTGATCGAAATTATACAGAGTAAGACGATTTTTTTTTAATATAATGTATGTATTTTAAGCACGGATGACAAATTTGACATTTTGCTTTGACCGCTTGATTCCTTTATTAGTTTTGTAAAAAGACATATCCCATTTAAATCGATATCCTGGGCCGTTCATAACATCGCATTTTAAATCCAGGGAACCAACATTTTCTACGTAGATAATATAAAATTCCATCTTTTTTTAAATTATTAAAACATAGTAAAATTATTAAAAACAGTCTTCATCTGTATTATAAAATATAAGAAGTTTACAAATGTCATTTTTAATAGTTATACCACATTTTATTAATTTTCTCAAAATATTGGAATTTTTTATAACCTATAAAATGCGGTATACCTGGATTTAAAGTGCGATTTTATTAAAAACGGTCCATGATATCAATTTAAATAAGGTATATCTTTGTTGGAAAAAAAATAAAGGAATCAAATCGTCAAAACAAAATGTAAAATTTGTCACCTGTATCAAAAATGCATACATTAAATAAAAAACCACCCTGTATAATCCCGACTTATTAAACAGCCGTTAACCCATGAAAAGAAGCATAAGTGTAGGCTCATTTAGCTGCCCAAATATCATTGGTATTGTGGCAACATTTTTAAAATTATAATTTAACTAAGTTTTTTATTCCTAATTTTAAATGTCAATATCTCCCTAACGAGTTTTGGCTCACTCTATCACCCCTATTATTTATGACATCACCTTTCCGGACACCCTGTATGTAAAACAGACATAATTAATTTATGTTATTAAAATATACGGACCCATAATATACAAGGTGTATTTTGATTATTCTTTTATATTTAGTTTTGTCTGGATAATAATACGTCTTTTTATATTTTTTAAAGGAATACAAAAGACCCAATAAAAATTAAAAAGTTTAAAATGATTTTTCCATAAAGAAAAGACCCTACAGGGTGTTTCCAAATTACGGTAAAAAAAAATTAGCGTCTTTATTTCTGCGCAAATCATATGATTTTGTATAAATACAAAGCTTCAGAAATTCAATGATACAGGGTGTTAAACGTTTAAAAACATTTGGGTTTTTATTATACCTATTTTTATTATTCTTAACTCGTGTTTGTTATAAATTGGCAGTGCTATTAATAACAAAAAGGGGTCTATTTAACCCTAACTTAGTTAAATTTAGGTTCAGTGGTGCCCGAAGTGGCACAAAAACAAGTATTTATGACCAAAATAGTGTACGCCACTCTACTTTGTCATAAAATATTGACATGTTACAAGTTAGGATGAGTACACGATCAGGGGCGCATTTATTATGAAATTGCTATTTAGTTTAGGCAATTTGTTACTACGTGGTATATACAGGGTGTAGATGCCTGTACAGAATGCTACTACAGACTTCTTGGGTCAAAACATAACGATCTAACGCAATTTACCTTAGTCGAAAAGTTAATCGTTTGGGATGTATAGGGTGTTTTTTAAATATTTTATTTATTATTGGAATTTTTTTACAAAATTCGGTATACAGGTTTTTTTTTTTTCATTACAAGATTAAAAGTTTTGCATATTTTTGCTGTAAAATAAAAAGGGAGTCACCTGCAGTACTTTAATTTTGTTTAAAGCGTCATTATTTTTTGGTACCTTGGTATATTATGATTCTAGCAAATAATTGTCATTCTTTCATATTTTTTGCCCAAAAAAGGTACATATTATAAATGCAAGCAACTGCTTCTAGGATATTTTTGGAATAAACGTTTTATTTTACACAAAAAAATTACTTCGCTTGCCTTTAGGCTTTATTTACGCCACCCACGTTTTAATGAAAGGTCTGTACAAGTTGATACTTTAATTTTCTTACGTCAAAATACAGTGATTTAACCCAACTTGCCTTAGTTAAAAGTTGATCGTTTGCGAGAAACAGGGTGTCCAAGTAAAAAAATAAATGGAAAATTTGACATCCCGTATCTTGCAAACCTGAAACCCTTGGACAAAGATAAATTGGATTAGATCATTGTATTTTGGCCCAAAGAATTTGTGGTAGCATTTTGTACAGACTTTTTGGGCACTATCTAGTGACTTGAATAAAGCGTGAATTAATGCAATGGCCAGGGCCGGCAGGATGAAAAGTGGCGCCTGAGGCGGCTACGATTTTGGCGATTTAAGCTTGGAAATCAAGATTATCTTATTTAAGCCAGTATTTTTTAAGAATTATTTAACATAATGTAAATAAATTTTAAGGGGCGGCAGCCCTTAAAATTTTGCGCCCTTCGCTCCAGCCTACTTAGCCTGCTGGGTAATCCAACACTGATTATGACAATTTAAATCGACAAAATTTAAAGTCGGCCTAAAAAGTTGTTCTTTGACATAGGATGATAAAGTTGTTCTCTTTAAAGAATGTGTATTGTACATACAGTAAGGGCCCGTGGGTTGGAATAAATTAATTTTAAAGTGTGTTGTTTTTTTTGGAAAAACACTTGAACACATCGATCCATCGATAAAGGGTGTCCCAATGGATGGCCCAAAAAAGACTCAACTTTATTTCTTTAAACGGAAGTGTCCTTTTTCTCACATTTTTTAAATATGCATTAAAATCTATGTTATGGTTTTTTTATTTAGCTTCTCTTATACCTAACAAATTCCAAAAACCAACCAAGATTGACGTAATTAAGCGTTTTCCCAAAAAACAAACCCATTAACTTTAAATAAATTTGTTTCAACTCACTCGTCTTCAAGGTATAATTTAAACGGTTTTTAAAATTTAAGAATAAAAATTCAAAAGAAAACATTAACTGTTGCATCTTTTTTGACCTGACGATGTCGCCTTTTTATAAGCTTAAGTGTAAGGGTGCTGATGCTTTTTAGTTTTTTGCAATGTTAAAAAATATTCAGGGGCAGAGACTTCTGACGACCGAGATATAAAGCGCATACTTTATACATTGTATTTTACATGCAGTACTTTGTTGGGCAAAACTGTATACATATTCTGAATGAGGGCGCCCTGACAAAATACTACTTAAATCTGCAAGAGCGCCGCACACTGAAAAAGTTTGGGAATCTCTGGTATAAATAATGTTTAATTTTTTATTTTAGTGTAAAAAGTAAGTTTTTTTAAGGAAAAGGAAAATACATTTATATGTTGAAGCGGATTATTTTGCCGCCCCTGAAAACATGCCACCTAAGGCGGTCACCTCACCGGCTTACCCCTCTGGCCGGCCCTGCCAATGGCAAACCTCGATGGAATAAAATATTTAATTTAAAATATTTTTAAAACGGTTGCTTATAGGGATATTTATGGAAAATACATTTTTTGTGTAAAAGACATGGAATAATAAAAATTCTACACTAAGGGCAAAAAAAAGTTAAGATTGAACCTAAGCAAAGGACTGCAGGTGGCTTTCTCTATATTTTACGATAAAATCATTGGCACATATTGATTTCTCACTCTTAAAAACCTTTTAGTAATACATTTTGTAAAAAATGTCTTATAATTATTGATATATTTAAAAACAACTAAAATAAAATACAAACTTTGACACCCTGTATCTGGAAAACGATTAACTTTCAGACTAAGATAAATGACGTTGGACCGTTGTATTTTGGTCCAGGTAACTATTTTTCTATTCTTAATCCAATAATAAACCAATTTAAAATGTGTTCTTATTTAAATAAATAATTTGTACTTAAAGGTAGCCAATATTATTTAATAATTTCTGGACATTCTGTTTAATCTTTAGCAAAAACGTAAAATGTAAATAATGCGAAAGCGCATATTTTAGCAATGTTACATTAAGCCACGTACAGACTTGGATACAATCGGCAAAAACATTTGTTGGTCGACTGTATCTTGAATGTTGCACATCGGTCATCCGACTTGTTGCAAACGCCATGGCAACATCCGTGGGCGTTTTCATTCAAGGAATCGGCAAGACGCCTGTTTTCCCTTTAATATGGAAAATATTGGCAGGTTTGTACAAGCTTTAAAACTAGTGTGGACTCGAAACACTTGTATCTACAAATGTTGGCCAACTTTGTTGCTGAAAATTTTTTGAACAAGATACAGACGGCCGACAATGGTGTCCCGATTATATCCAAATCTGTACATGGCTTAACGTAACACTGTCAACCTTAAGTACGAAGAATTAAATTTAAATTTTGTGTTTGTTATACATGTTTCAAAAATACCAAATTATGGTAAAAAATTTACATTTTTGGTATCGCCTATAAAATTAAACTTGTTTTCATTTCTACAATCAAAAAATAAACTAGGAAACAGGGTGTTTTAATAAAAACAATAATTTTTTTGAGCACCCCGTATAATCAATTATAACTTTAAATTTAGCTTACAAAAAACAATACCATTTATATGTACTAGACACTTAGATGTGTTTGTTGTCCACCCTGTACATTATCAGTTTCTTATCAGCAGAATGCATACAATAAGAACTAAATAAGCACATTAAGTAAAAGGAAAGAAATACAAAATGAAAATACTAATTACGCGATAAGAATAATGAAACAAAATCTATTATGCAAAAATGCAATTAATTTAATCTACTTTGGTGCAGCTTTTAAAAATGAAATGTATTGATTTTTTAACAACTGCTAGTTTTATGCATCACAAAATTACTTTTGCAAATAAACAAAGCATTAATTTAAAAGAGCTTTTATAAAACGAATCGAGTATTTATTCTATCTTTTATGTCTCAAAAAAAAGTTAAGGGTCCGAAAGACTGAACAATGGTATGATTATATTTTTAAGGCCGCTAAATCCAAATTTGAGGTCAGATCGACTTTAATAGATCATGTTTAAGGTCATTTTAAGGTCCAATCATTAAAATTAATCGAAAATAGACCACAATCATGTAATTTTTTAATTTTCGAGTCGCTAAATTCTAATCCGGGGGTCAGTTTAACCCAAATAAGTCATAATCAGGGTGATTTTAAGATTAAGTTATCAAAGGTTTTCGAAAATAGACCACAATCATAATATCATGGGTTTTTTTGTCGCTGAATCCAAATTCGTAGTTTTATGGGCCCTCTCGGATCATACTTAAAGTTCTTCCAAGATAAAAACTGGATCATCCATTGCAAACAAATTTAAACAGTGTACAAATATATTTTTAAATTGCTGGGCATAAACCCATGATCAGTTTAAATTTTTAGGTTCGTCATCGTGAATATACTTCTGCGAAACAGGCGAATTTATCACACTTGAAACCGAAATATGCATAAAAATATTTTGAAAGACTCATGCGTCCACTAACAAGAAGAGACCTAACTTGATTGTGGTCTGTTTTCGATAACTTTTGATGATTTGACCATTATCTTACCCTGATGAGGTCAATTTAACCACGGATAACTGTGGTATGTTTTGACAAATTTTGATGATTTTACCCTAACCTTATATAACCTTGACTTCGACTTAGTGGGGTTAAAAGGCCAATTAGACCATGGATTTAAAAACAGCGATCCCAAAAACATAAAGGTACCACGATTTTAGTCTATTTTTAATGAACTCTAGTAAGTTTTGACTTTAAAATTACCTTGAAATAGCCTTGATCATCAACCAATGTTGTCAAAATGATCCCGGATTCTGATTCAGAGACATCAAAAACCTAAAGAAACAACGATTGTGATCTATTTTCGATTAATTTTGATGATTTGACCCTGAAATGACTTTGACCATGACCTGGTCGTGGGTCAAACTGACCTCAGATTCGGAATTACCAACCCCAAAAACATAAAAATGCTTTAGTCCAGTCTTTCATACCTTTAACATTTTTAAGGTGTTGTGTCGTTTGTAAGGTTAAAGGACGTAAGTTAGGTATGATTAAAAAAATAAATTATTATTATTACTAACTTAATGTTTTACGCTCTCTATAATGACTGTTATTAGGAACTTAAGTCTACCACTCAGGGACGGTCGAAGGCAGGGGGAACATACGGGCCATGCACCCCCGTTTTTATACCACATCCTTTGTAACCAAATAATTTTTTATACCTTCACACACCTAATTGCAAATAAAGGCATTTATTGATGATATGGCCCCCTCGGAAAGTTGATATGACCGCCTCTGCTACCACTTTTAACTTGAGTGTACAAAGGCATTAAGTAAAAAAATCCAAATTAACAGTAACTAGGTAACATATCTTTATATTGGTTTTCAAAAAACATCAATTTGTTGACTCAAGACCCTTTTACGTAGGACTGTTCCTAGGGTGACTTGCGCCCTGGTGCAATTTCTTTGCCGCCCCTAGAAGAAAATGTTAAAAAATGATCCTTACCTAAAATTACACTGTTTTCTAATTATTTATTAAATACCGTATTTTACAAATATTCCGCCCTTTACTTCACAATTTTCCGCCCCAGCAGCTTTGCGCCCGGGTGCCTTGCACCACTTGCACCACCCGATAGGCACGGCCCTGCTTTTACCTAACCCTGAAGTATTATAAGCCTGTTTCTACCAATTTGTTCATGACATTAATTTGCCAATATCTTAGCTGCATATTCGTAATATGTTTTCTTAAAGGCTAAACAACTTTTATTTAATTTTGTTTTGACGTTATTGGTTGTTAAGTTATAGCTCAAAGTTTTCTTATATAATTTAGTTAAAACTAAGTTAAGATTCTAATAGAAAGCGACTTTATCCTATCTGTTTACTGGATTAAAACATATTTTACTTATACAGGTTTAGCCAAGTCAAAACGTTTCAAGGCAATACGTGAAGGGGTGACGGTCTAACAAATGTAGAACATAGACATTTTTTAAATAAACTTAAAAGACTTTCAAAATTTTGTATTTTTTTTGGACAGTTTAGCAACGGCTCTAAAACTTTTAAATTTAAAACGAAATATGGTTAGGCAATAAAATGCTTAACTTTGTAATAACTCGTATATTATTACTAGAACTAAAATAAAATTAAAAAATGTTTTATACCTTTACAGTATTTACACCGATGAACTTTACAAAAAGAACAAATGAAATTAAAATTTAAATTTTTAAGAGGGACGTGCATGGGCAACTACATTTGTTTCTAAAAATTTACAGGGTGATTCAAAGATCGATCACGAAACTTAAGAGGGTGATTCTACATGACAAAATAAGGGTAGAGCTTCATATAATTTTTTTTCAAAATGTCATTCGTTTTCGAGCTACCAGCCGTCAAAGTTTAATTTTTATTTTGGTTTTTTCGCCATATTGCTTTTATTTTTTAACTAATCCAGTTGATATTTGGTATACTAATCGAGCTTTGCAGATTCAAAATTTTAAGACAAAAGTACTTTTTTAAATACCGCCAGAGGGCACTTTACCTAAAACTTAAAATTTATTTACATCATAACTTTTTATTTTAACAGATATCGCAAAGCTGGGGGCGCCATTTTATAGACAATCAAAAACTTAAAAAATAAGGTACTTTTTATTAAAGTCGATAAAGCTTCACCGTTTTATGGAAAAAACACTCACTACGTTTTATTACATATGGTTATTTTTAAGTTAATATATTCCTTTAAACACTATATAGAATGCAAGAAAATAGGAACATTTTTAAGATAAAATTATGTCCGAAAATGCTTTGTTTACAAGATACAAAGTATTGAAATTTTAATAAAAAACTTTTTTTTGTCATAACTTTTCCACCATCCCAGAAATTATTACAAAATTGCTACACTTTTTTGTACATTGCATTACATTTTTGCTGTGATTTTTTTAATTTTTACCAGCTTTAGTGGCCTTTGAACAAAATATTTATTGATTTTTTCAAGAAAACAATAATACGCCACCGCTATTCCTTAAATTAATATTATTTTTAAAATAATTATTTAGTTTTCATCATCAGGTAGTTGTTAATTTTGTGACTTGTTATTTTTAGTACGACAAACGGTTTTCGTTTTAAAAATTAAAGCCACTTTGATGCACGGTCAAATAGCTAAAATCTAATATGATGTTTTGTATATAAAATTTATTTTTGTCTTATTTATATAATAATATAATCATAAAATAATAATTAATGATAAAATAAAAAAAGGTCAAAAACTTACATTACTATAATTTAAAAGAAAATAACCGGTAGGTATAATTTTTAAATAAAAGTCAAAACCGACTGTAACATGCAAAGCACCGTATCAGATTTTAGCCATTTTGTCATGCATCAAAATGGTTTTATATTTTTAAACGAAATCCGCTCGTCTTACGAAAAATAACAGGAAACCATATTAACTTTAAATTAAATGGTTATTTTAAAAATAATGTTGATTTAAAGAAAAAGCAGTCGGTTAATATTTTTTCTTGAAAAATTTAAAACAAATCTTTATCGAACGCCACTGGTAAAAGATTTTAAAAACTTTTTAAAAAAATGTAATGGTATAATCAAAAAAAGGGTACCAAATGTGTTAATAAATTCTGAGGTTGTAGGAAAGTTATGGCAAAAAAGGCATATTTTTCTTAAAACTTTAACATTCTCTATCTTCAAAACGAAGCATTTCGGACATAATTGTACCTGAAAATGTTTTTTATTTTCTTGCATTTTATAAAGAGTTAAAAGAAATACATCAACCTTATAATAACCCTGTATAACTATTTGAGCAAAAAGAAATGCTTAATTTTATTATTTAATAATTTGAACCTTCAATATTGTCTTTATATAGCTTCTTTTATGTACACAATGATTTAGAAAAAAGATATTTATTTAGACGGCCTTTGTTTTTTGGTTTTACTAAAAAACCCTTTAACTTGTCTTTAGATTACGGCTTTAAAGTATTTAATGTTTTAATAACAAAAGTTAATTAAACACTGCAAACAACACATGATTAAAGTCATTAAACAAATGTTCTCTGCCTAAGGGAAGAGAAAGTTTGGTTCACAATGTCCAAGATTTAACTTGCCCTGTGTCCACAGAATTATTAATTGAGGTTGACCCCATATACCAACATATACCTAACTTTAGGTTTAGCCTATAATATTTAAGCAGTAATTTAATTTAGTTGAACTTACTCAAGTTCGTACATTGTGTATAAAGGTTAACCTTACAAAACTAACAAAGCTTTATATTTTAGTTAGAAAAAACAATTTATTTTTTATTTTTGAATAATTAATTCTTTTATTGTGTAAACCTAGCCTAACCAAAATAAGAAAATTTTAGCACTAAATGCCATTGAACACTTTTTATTGGACTTATGGGAATTTTAATATTATTGAGTTTAGTGCTAAAGCTTTTAAAAAAGTAAAAAATGAAAAAACAAATATAAAAATATAGTAGAATAAAACCCATTAAAAAAGCAAGATAAAAAAATAAAATATAAAAAACGTTTTTTCGATTTTCAACAAAACTACAAGTTATATGGAAAAAGTTAAACGGCACGTTTGTACTCACACATTTTTAACATAACTCTAAAATATATATAAGAAATTCAAATAACAACATTTTTGCTTTCTTGTTTTTATCTTTACATTTTTTTACGAAATTTAAAAAGCTCACCTATGTATGTCTCAAATAGACTGTCATTTCTTTGAGTTAAAATATTTTTATTTTTACATTTTTTTGACCTAATAATAAAAAAGTTTCCATCTGTTTACCGCATAAAAACTGTTTTATATTTAATACCGCCACGCGCCGCCAGACATTGGGCCAACTACGGCAAACTTTGGCAAACAACCACTGTGTGGACGGGTAGTTCGTCTACATTCGTCTTGATTGACCCAACTTTTTCGAAGTCCGCTTGCTTACAAATAGTTTGCCAAATGTTTCGACAAATAGTTCGGCGAATGTGTGGCGGCAGCATAAGATAGTAACCTCAGGGTTGCCTAAAAATTATGATCAAGGCTAATGACCAATTAAAAGAATAATGAGTTTTAGAATTTTTTAATGTCTTTGTGTTATATTAATTTTAACTTTTTATTCTACATGACAGTACTTCCATATCAGTAATGGGTTTTTTTCGACTTTAAAAATAAAGCTGTAAAAAATCTTTAAATTTTGAACTTACATACTACCTTTAATATAAAGCAGTTTTTATCCGGTAAATAGGTGAATAAAGGTCGCTTTCTATTTGTATCTTATACTATTATTATCAATGAAAATTCACGTGTCAAAAATATCGGACCTTTAGAAAAAGTTAGTTGCATTTTGTTTGTTAAAATCTCTACTTTCTGATGTTGGCTAAATAAATAATAAAAATTAATAAAATAAAGTACAGGCGATCTAAGGTCGAGAAGTGAAAGGGAGTAAGTTTTTAAGGGTAAAAACGATTTTTCTTGATAACTAGGAACTCAGTTAATTAAAAATATTATTTGAAAATATCTCGAGAACTGAAGCTTTTAAAAAACGCAACTTAACAAATTTATCTTTATTTTTATGGCTAAAAAATATTGTTATAGCTAAAAAGAAAAAAAAGCTAATAAATAATAATACAATTTGAGTGTTTTCATGAAAAAAATTTTTTTTTTACTTTATTTATTCTATTTTTTGTTTTGGCCTGCATTATTAACATTTAAAATTTTATAAAAACCTGTTTAAAGTGAGTTTTTATGAACAAAGATTTCATTCCAAATTAAAAATAAGTATTTTTTATACATAAATTTAAATACGTCAAAAATGCTAATACAAAAACTGGCTTAGCAGACTCCAAAAATGAAATATTCCCAGACAAGTGAGATATTTGCCATATTGGGTGTTTCTTTTAAAACTTACCACTAAAGTTACCTACGAAAAGAGACAAATTTAAAAAGTCGTCGAAACATGTTAAGATATTTATTAAGGGGAACCATCTTTTAAAAAGATTGGGCGGCGCCCTTTCAAACCACCATAACAAAATTCTTAAAAGAGAATTGGGGTCGAGAAATACACGAGTACTTTATAACCTTAGAATATAAGGTCAATACCGTTACTTAGAACAAAATGGCGGGTCTTTCAATATTACCTAAATCCCTGATTTAATACGCTTATTATGAGATTTTCGAAAAGCTCTTTTAAAAATCATTTTATTTGTGATACTAGTATTAATATAAAGGGTAGGACAAAAAGTATATATTTTTTTAATTAAACACCTCGTATATTATACCATAATTTAAAAGATATGTTAAAGAGCTTTAGGAAAATACCACATTAAGTATATTTAAATCTATTAGTTTTGAAAATGTGGCCATCCAAATCAGGTATTAAGGTAATATTTAAAGTTCCGCAATTTTGTAGTAGGTGGAGGTATTGACTTTATATTCCAGGAAAATAAAAGTACTTGCCAGGAGCTTTAAAATAATATATGACTTGACCCACTCCTCATTTAAAAATTTACTGGGTTGTAGCCCAGGTGATTAAGGGATTAAAAGGGTACCGAAAAATATTTTGTTAAAAACGTTCCCCTTAATAAATATCTTGACGTCTTTCGGCAATGTTCTTAAATCTGTCTCTTTTCGCAAATAACTTAGATAATAACTTTTAAATAAACACTCTGTATAAGCAACAATACCACTTAAACCAGACACCAAAATTTAAGTAATGTATTTATTATTAAAAGTTTTTAAAATATTTTGGTAGGATACTTACCGTAAATAACCCTGTATGTATCTGTCTAAATTGTTAGCAGGAGCTGATTTGCCATTTTGCCAGGAATTTTAATATTTTCCCTGCGGCACTAATGTTCTTATCTTAGTATAAGTAGATGCGATATAAAGGCGAATAAAGCAGTTTGGATAACGATTGGCAGAGTTCGTGAAGATTGGACTATTAATGGTAGTTCAGGATTTTACGGATATAAGTACCAGCATAAGGAAATTAAAAAACATACAGTGTGTATGTTTTTAATTTCTAAGGATAAGGATTCTAAGCATGGGAATCTCAGTACCTGTTGGAGATACAGCTTAGGTTTAATTAGGAAAAAGTTGTGTTTTTTAAAGCCGATTTACATGCCGATACTGTTCAGGAACTTTCTTCTGAGATATTTGGCAAAAACGGAAATTTGACTACATCAATTTTATTTTTTTCTAAGTTTATTTAAAGAGATATGAAAAAATTAATTTTACACTTTTTTATTGGCACTTTTTAGTTACTACATGATGGTATTTTTAGATTTTATATCCGACGTTTTGTTTTTAAGAATTCATCATCAACTTTATTTTTTTATATGGCTCGAAAAAAGCACACCCTGTACCTAATCTCATTTTTTATTACAAATTTAATGATGTATCACATGCCGTATTTTTAATTTTAGTTAAAAGAAAAATTGCATTTTTTCTATTTTTAAAAGGTATTTTTAAGAAGGCCTTGTAAACAAATGATTTGACGTTAATACCTGTTACCGAGTCTATAACATAATTTAATGTTATGATAAAATAGTAATTATCGTTATTACCCTGTTTGTCAAGTTGTTTTTAGAGCAATTGTTCTTATTGTTACTGTTGTCTTTATTATTGTTTATTGGTGAATAGCTAATATCTATTGCATTATTATGGTCGAATATGCCGGATGGCCATTATAGCCTTGAAGAAAAATTTGACATGCTAACGTGCTACATTTTGTGCCGCAAAAAAAATGAGGTATCATTTCTGGAGTTAATAAATTATGGTAAATAAATGGACCCAGTATTTTAGTTCCTAAAATTCCACACCACATATTAAACCCAAAACGTTCTTGATGTTTTGATATTTTCTTCACATGCGGATTTTGTTGAGCCTAGTAATGCGTATTGCGACGGTTAAAGATACCATGATTAGTGTACAGGGTGTCCCATTTTGGTTGTCCCTTATGGGAAACTTGAAACCATAAGAGATATTAAAAATCTGATACCCCATCCTCGAGCTCTTTTTGAGAAAACATTTATGGTAAAAACAGATCATCGCTATCGCGAAGCGTTTCAGAGATACAGGGTGATTCCTCGATTTTTTCACTTTTTGAAAAGGCCCTGTAGCTTTGTTGTTATTACAGATACGAGAAAACTAATTGCACATTATAAAGACACTTTTTCCGTAGAATCCAGTGGCGTAGTCAAAAAATTTTTGAGCTGTCATTTTTGACAGATGACCCAAACATGTTGTTTTTTATTAGGGACACCCTATAAATGATTAGGTAATTAAATTGCTTGTTTTTTTCTGATTAAAATAATATATCATAGTAGGTGGTTTAATAAATTTTTTACGTCAAATATTGGAAAAATTATTATTTTAACGACGCATTTTTTTATTTTAAAATTTAAAAATTTCCTACCACTTTATTTATAAATATATAAGTATGAAATTTTGGTAAATAATATATATGATGTAAAAGATTATTAATACGCATAATAAAATTATACACGGTGTCTCAAAAAATTAAAATATTTTTTTTATTTTAAAATTTAAAAATTTCCTACAATTTTATTTATGAAAATAAAGGGATGAAATTTTGGTATTTGATAAATGTAATGGTGAGAAATATTATTATACCTAAAAAATGATACAGGATGTCTCAAAAAATTAAAATGATTTTTTTTTATTTTTAACTTTAAAAATTTCCTACAATTTTATTTATGAATATATAAGGATGAAATTATGGTGGATAATATATATGATAAGGAAGAATATTATTATATATATATATAAATGATACAGTGTGTCCCAAAAAATTAAAAATAATTATTTTTATGTTTAAATTTAAAAATTCATAGCGTCCTTATTTATGAATTTGAAGCAAAAAAATTTGGTACTGTATTAGTATGATAATGTTGTATAAAAAATAAAAATCAAAGTTATACAGGGTGTGTCAAAAATTTTTCGTTTTTTTTTTGACTTTAAATTTTTTTTTTTGTTTTTTTTTGCTCTATTGGTAAAGTTGACATGGAGAATTCATAAAAAATAAAAAATAAAAAATCAAAAATTAAAAACTTGATAAATTTTTAAGTTTAATTAATATAACTTGTTTATTATTGTTGTTGTAAACTAATTTTTTGTTTTTTTTTCTACGGAAATGTCTCCTGAGCTAAGGGATGACAGATTCCTTTTAAAACAAAAATATAAAACAATTTAAAAACAGATAGAAGCCGCAATGCGTCTTTAAAATCATAATTTTTCCAATATTTGACGTAAAAATTTATTAAACCACCTACTATGATATATTATTTTAACCAGAAAAAACAAGCAATTTAATTACCTAATCATTTATAGGGTGTCCCTAATAAAAAAACATGTTTGGGTCATATGTCAAAAATGACAGCTCAAAAAATTTTTTGGCTACGCCACTGGATTCTACGGAAAAAAGTGTCTGTATAATGTGCAATTAGTTTTCTCGTATCTGTAATAACAACAAAGCTACAGGACCTTTTCAAAAAGTGAAAAATCGAGAATCACCCTGTATCTCTGAAACGCTTCGCGATAGCGATGATCTGTTTTTACCATAAATGTTTTCTCCAAAAAAGAGCTCGAGGATGGGGTATCGGATTTTTAATATCTCTTATGGTTTCCAAGTTTCCCATAAGGGACAACCAAAATGGGACACCCTGTACATACTTTCGTCAGACCATTTTTGTTTTTGAAGAAAAATTAAATTTTCTTTACACGTGCGTGTATACCACTTGCAAAAATATCGGCGACGTTCGAAATCTCCCGGTTTAAGTCCTTGGCAAATCTTAAATTTATAGTGGTGATATATATTTTTACGCAAAAGAAATTGAGCTGTGGATTTGGCTACTTCTACATTTTGTTTAATTTGCCAAGTTAATATCTCAGGGTTCTCAACAACTGCTTGTAAAACATTATTTTGGGTTTCTTTTGAAGATTCCTTTTTGAGATAAAACTGGCTTTTTAAATTTCAAGTAAGCTGTAAGAAAATGGAATTACATAACTGTGTTCTTTTTGGTTATGTTTAAAGATACTGTAGCATTTTTATTTTAAAAATGATACAATGGGCTTAATTATTTAAAATTTTATAAACAAACCGGCGCATTCGCCATAAATTATAATAATTTGGCCGGTTAACTTTAAATTATTTAAATTTGCGAGTTGCAGGAATACTGCAGGCCCAGCGGATCGTGGTAAATTTTAAACACTGTTGCAATATCGCCTTTTTTCTTTAATTTATTAAATTTCTTACACTACTTGTGGTAATAAAAATTCCTGGAGTGTCTTGTTTTTCGGCAAACTTGGCAAAATTCTGCTACCGATTGAACGCCAATACGGCAAACTGCCTTCGGCAGGTTCTCTTTTCCTCGGCCCTTTGCTGTGGGCACTTGTGTATTTTAAAAAGTTATTAAAACCTTAATCAGATTTTTTCTACAAAATTGTAAATTAAGGTAAGAAATTAAATTTAAACGTTTAAAATAACTAAATGGTAATTATTGCAAATATTCTGTGCAGGGTTTTATTTTTTGGGGTACAATTACGCCCGATTTATGGTTTCATCTATTAAATTGATTGAGCAGCAAAAGCAGCCACAGATAAGACACCTTGGAAAATCCGCAATAGGCCAGTTTTACAAGATTTCCATGACTTTTCTTTAAAGCCACACTGTTTCTCTCTGTGACTAATAGGGTTTGATAGAATTTAGTTTATAAGCTCAAGCATTCCGAACATTTATCTAGTTTAATTTTAATAAAAACCAATAGTTTTTATAAAACAAAAACTCCTTGTACATATTTGATTTTTGGGTAGTTTTTGTATGTATTTAATCTTAATATTTCAACCTAGACAGTTTGTAAAATTTTGTAGACATGCCTTATTATATATTATATTATGATATGTAAAGTTTACCTCAATCTTTTATTTTTTTATCCAACCCCTCAAACCAAGGTCTCTTATTTCTCAGTTATAGAGATTCTAAATATTTTTATAAACTGAGTGGCGCCCCAAATGTATAAGCACTCCTTACTCAACCCATAGTGGCTACCGACGGAGAGCTCCCGTTTACTTTTTTTTATAAAAAGTACACCGCAATACATTGCTGCTGTATTTACAGTATTTTTGTGGCACAAAATGTAGCACGTTAGCATGTTAAACTTTTCTTCATGGCTATAATGGCCACACGGCATTTTTGACGATAATAACACAATAGATATTAACTATTCACCAATAAACAATAATAAAGACAACAGTAACAATAAGGACAATTGCTCTAAAAACAACAAATCCACAAACAGGGTAAAAACCACAATTACCATTTTATCATTATATTAAATTATGTTAAAGACACGGTAACAGGTATTAACGTCAAAGCATTTGTTTGCAAGGCATACTTAAAAATACCTTTAAAAAAAAGGAAAAATGCAATTTTTCTTTTAACTAAAATTTAAAATATGACATGTGATACACGGGTAAATTTGTAATAAAAAAATATAGATTATGATTAAAAACGAAACGTCGGATAAAAAATCTAAAAATATCATCACGTAGTAGCTAAAAAGAAAATTTTTCAAGTTTTTAAACGGCATGTAAATAAGCTTTAAAAAAGACAACTTTTTCCTAATTTAACCTAAGCTGTATCTCCAATAGGTAGTGAGATTCCCATGCTTAGGATCCTTATCTTGGACACACTGTATAAATGAAAAAATTTAAGTAAGTTTATAAAAGTTAGCATACAGTGTCTACGTAAGTTAGCGTAATATGGGAGACTTTCTTATTATTAAAGATATGTTCTATATTGGTTAGTTCTGGTTAGTTAATTTATTGGATGGTCTTTTTGTTGGGTACACCTGGAAATAATGGTACCGCTTCGGTCCTGGTCCCAGGGTATACAAGCTGACCCTGTTTAGCTCAATTGACCGGTCTTCTAAAACAAAATAAAAGAAATATTTCCCAAAAAGCCAAAAAATTCTAATTAAAAACGACGTTTCAGTGGCAAGTCTGCCACCGTTGTCAAGTTAAAATTAAGTTAAAAAATAAAAAATAAAAATTAACTAATATTTAAATTAAAAATGATTAAAATTTTAGGCTTTTTAGTATCGCAAACTGAAATTACTATGAAATTTGTGTCATAAGTGATATCAGTAACTGGTGTATTTATTATTTGTTAAACAAAAAAAGGTGATAAGTTAGTTGATTTTTAGTTTTCCTAAAGATACTTCAGTATTGAGCAAAGGCAACCAAGTGTCATTTAAATTAACTTAAGTTAATGCTACACAATTATCTTTATTTAATAAATATCTTCGCGCTTTCTTTGATTTTGCAGTTTTAGGAACAAGTTACCTTTGCTAAAATACTCGAGGCATCCCAGTTTATTCTATGATTGTTATCAAATGTTTTTATAATTTATATTTTAGTTAGAACAAATGACTTTAATTCTGTCAAATAGACTTTTACTACTCCCTCTAACCATTATGGGGTGATTTGAGTCGAAGTTTAAGTATCTATTTGTATGTGTAGGTTTTCTGTTTTTTTTTTTATTAAAATGTTGTGCGTTGTTTTCTTTTCCAAAGTTAAATTAATAGTTGGTTCTTGTGCATTAATGTTTGTTAAAAAATTATATTAATAATATAATATTCATATATATATATATATATATATATATATGTATATATATATATATATATATATATATATATATATATATATATATATATATGTATATATATATATATATATATATATATATATATATATATATATATATATATATATATACATATATATATATATATATATATATATATATATATATATATGAATATTATATTATTAATATAATTTTTTAACAAACATTAATGCACAAGAACCAACTATTAATTTAACTTTGGAAAAAGATATATATATATATATACAGGGTGGCCCACCATATTCGACACGGTCTGTAGCTGGATAACCATGGGGTTTTTAAAAAAGTAAAATCGAAACATATACAGGTCGAATAAGGCCACAGTATAAAATTATTTTACTTTATACAGGATGTCTCAAAAAGTATGTGACGTATACGTCAAAGTTATATTTTTATATTTTTTTAAATAGAACACTACATAAAAAAATAATTTAAGTTTGTTAATAGTACCAAGTGTCTAATTTTATTCGTTTTTGTGATGTTTGATTTTTTTTCAAAATGCAGGGGTACAATTAAATTAATTTTATTTTAACAATATAAACTCCTTAAACTTTAAAATTTGTTACAAGATTAGGAAAAGTCTACCTTATCATACGTAGGTCATATCGAGATCATAGATTATACAGGGTGATCAAAAAATAATTTCAATTTTTTAGAAAGTCAAATAGCAATGTATCTCTTATTTTAATAGGAACACCCTGTATCTTTTTACACCACATGATGGCAAATCAAATGATCTTTTAAATGGTGTATAGGTTGCCTATACCTATCTTTTATACTTTTAAGTAAATTCCGTTTTAACATATTTTTATTCCAAATGTCTATTTAAATGTAAGGAGGCTGTGATATAGCTATGCCTATTTACTAAGCCGTTATTGCAAAATGTAAATTTATTGGGAAAAAGCACAAAATTAAAAGATTTTGTATTATCTGCCACTATTTTTAAAATTCACAGAAAAAAAATCATTAGTTGCTTATAATGCTACTTCCAATAACACTTATTTTAGCTAAATGTGGTAATGATAAAACTTGTGTTTTTAAACAATCCTAATAACGCCTCTGGTCAGTTATGACGACATTCTGTGACCTATAACTCGTTTCTTCCATTATCCATAATCACTGTGTCAATTTTTTAAAGCAACTATTAAGGTTGTCAGATGGTTTCTCCTGGAATATTTTTCAGGATTAACTCTAGACTTAAGTAAGCCATTTTTTTCACATCCTACCAGTATTATATCATCTTATTGTAGAAGAAGAGTTTTTATTTAAAATCATTGAAATTTCTTTTAAACTGACTAAAACATTAGTAATCAATAAATGGTCGGGGTTATTTTGTTAAGAAAATATTAATGGCTGCTATGTCACAGCCAACTTTAATTTAAATAAACATTTGGACTAAAAATTTGTAAAAACAGATTTTACTAAAAAAGCACAAAAGATAGGTATAGGCAACCTATACACCATTTAAAAGAGTATTATATTTGGCATCATGTGACGTAAAAATACAGGGTGTTCCATTTAAAATAACATGGATATGGCTATTTGATTTTCTGAAAAATTGAAATTATTTTTGATCAATCTGTACAATATTTGATCTTGATTTGACCTACGTATGATATGGCAGACTTTTTCTTATTTTGTTACACATATTAAAGTTTAAAGGGTTAAAAGTGGTAAAGTAAAATAATTTAATTTTACCTCTGCATTTTTTAAAAAATCAAATATCACAAAAAACGAATAAAATTAGACAAACCTGAGTTATTTTTTAAAGTAGAATCTGAAACCGTCATTAAATATGGGGTGTTCCATTTTAAAAATATAACTTTGATACGTCACACTTTTTTGAGACACCCTGTATAGACTAAAATAATTTTATACTGTGGTCTTATTTGACCTGTATATGTTCCAGTATTTACTTTTTTTAAACCCCATGATTATCAAGCTACAGACCGTGTCGAATATGGGGGCGACCCTGTATATATATTATTAATTTTACGAAAAAAGTGATTCTTTATATAAGTTCTGGATGGTCCAAAACCTAAAATACAATTATCAGATATTAAATTTTAAGAAAATGGCTTTACGAATAAAATAAAAAGATTACTAAACATTTTAAGAAAATTAAAACTTTTATATACTATAAAGAACTATTCTGTCCTTGCACAATATAATAAAAGTTAGAGGTACTTTAAAGAAAATAAGATTTTTTTAAAAAGTAATCGTAGTTTTTATTATATTGTGCAAGAACAGAATAGTTTTTTATATTATATAAAAGTTTTAATTTTCCTAAAATGTTTAATAAACATTTTTTTATTTTAGAGACAACTCAAATAATATTTTGTTTAAACGTTATCTCCCGGAAAACAAATAAAGCATAAAATATATTAGATTTTGTCAGTCATATATGAGGTTTGACCAAATATGCAATTTTGGTTGAGTTGAGTAAAGTACCTGTATTTTTACTAATATCGAAAACTGTTATAAAAAATGTGTTAGGAAATAAAAACTAGTTTTAAATATGCAATTTTCCTTAATTAAAAATAAATATATATAGGGTGTTCGCTAATTATTGGGACACAGAAAAAGATTTCCTATGCCAAAATATTAAGATTAGAGTATATATACCTATATCCACAAGTTCATAATAAGAAAGATACAGGGTGTCAAAGTAAAAATATATTTTTTATTTATTTTAATACCTTTTTATAGGTTTTGAATATCTTGATAAAACTTAATATCTACGGGTTTCTTGATATATGCAATTTAGATTTTATATACATTTTTATGTGTAAACCGAAGGGGGCTGACTAAATTATATAAATTTTTCCAAAACATCCTAACTTTTTGCGCTACACTGTATGTACCATTTAAGTAAACTAGTTAACATCCCAATGGTTGCTATGCAAAAAGATATACATAGTAAGAATAGCTCTGAGCAACCATATTTAAGATATTTGAATTAAAGTGGTTTAGCGCAACAAAAAAATGCCTTTAAAAACAGTGTATAAGTTATAACTACAACTGCCTCATGATAAACGAAATATGTAATGTATTCTTCCATATACTTTTGGGTGCACTAAATCACTTAAATGCAAATATTTTGAAAACGGTTGCAAGGAGGCATTTCTTTAAAGTTTTTGTGTAAAACGCATAGGAGACTTTATTGATTAACTTATATGGTACATACAGAGTGGCACAAAAAACTTGGGATATTTTAGAAAAATTTAAATAGTGTAGCTAGCCCCACCTAGTTTATACGTATAAATTATAATAAGATCTGAATAACTCATGTTCAAAAAACCTCTTAATACCGAGTTTCACTAAAACGTTTAAAACATATTAATATTATTAAAAAAATATATATATTTTTTACTTTGTATCTTCCTAATTATTAACTTTTGAAAATAGGTAGGTTGGGTTAAATTCTAATATTTTGACACAAGAAATCTGTGGTTTCTCTGTGTACCATTAATTAGCGAACACCCTTTATATACATATATTTTTTGCTACGATCGAGAAAATGTATGAATATAAATTAGTGTATTGTACGTTCTTCTTATTTTAATGTCACTTAATTTATAAAATTTATTTAAAATTGTCCTACAAAATTTATAATCATAAAATGAATTGCACTGATGTAAATACCTAAATTTTCACAATTATCGCAAAAAAATGTTTTTTTTTTGTAAATAAACAAAACTGCATACTCAAAAGTAATTTTTAAATTTAAAAAAGTTATAGATTTAATCATGTGTTTGGATTTAGATTATAGAAAGTGATAGGCACTTTTTATTGCACTCTAAAAGCCCGATAGGATATAGTAAAATAATATTACCTCACCCGCTATAAACAGCATAGTAGAAGCTATAAATAAGAAAATATATTGCCCTTCTGTTTATTTCTAGGTTACGTCAGTTTTTATACAATTTTTTAGTGAGACAGGTTTAATGGCTTCGATATGATTTAAAAATAAAATTAAAAAACAAATGGTAAAGACCAGAAATACACTAAATTATATTTTTATTTTAAAACTTAAAGAGGACAATTTTACAACAACTTATTGATGTTCCTTGGCGCATTCTAGTTGATTGTTCTAGTCACTTTAAAAGATCTTTTGTAGTTACACTATAGTGTTTTGCGTTTATAGAAAATTGGGGTACTATTAATTTACCTTGTCACGCAGTAAAATAAAAAGCCTATATTATACTTATTGTCCCTGGACCACTAAAAATTGACTTCATGATAATAACACTTTTAAAACCTTTTAGAGGGATCCCTTTTAACGAGTCTACCACGAATATTTATACCGCCGTATATGAAAGCGGCGCTTTAACCCAGGCTGCCAATGTCAAATGTTTCGGGTGTCGGACTGGGCAAACGCATTACTTTTTTGTCAGACAAGTTTACCACAATGTTTTACATGCAATTGTAAGGGTTACAACATAAAAACCAGCCCAATCCGATCCATAACATGTCAATGGGCATTATGGTTTCATCACTGTAACCCTTACGATTTTTGGCAAAATTTTTAAAAAAGTGCGTATAAAACATCCTAGTAAACTTTTCCGACCAAAAAACTGATGCGTTTGCCCAGTGCCATACACGAAACATTTGACTGGCTGGGTTAAAGCGCCGCTGCTATATATGGCGGTATGAATATTTGTGGTAGAATCGTCAAGGGAACCCCCATAAAACGGTTTTAAAAGCGTTATTATCATGAAGCCAATTTTATAACTGGCACAGGGACTATTAAATGGTCCTTGTGGAAAATTCACGTCTACTTGACGGTGGCATAAATCCTATTGGTTTATTTCAAATTTGAAATAATAAGAAAAGTTAGAGATTTTGAGGCACGACTTGCTATCACAATTTGTTTTCTAAGAAATCAATAAAAATTGCAGTTAAAATAACATTTTCAAACACCATTTTCTCAAAAACTAATTAAGATAGGTAGGTGAGAGCGAACATTATAAAATATTTAAAAAATATTTTGTGTATAAGTATCGCTTAGTAATATATCTTAACAGTTAATAAATGCCAAATATTTTTCATGAAATATGATTGGTATTTTAACAAGGAAAATAACTACATGTCAAGTGTCCAGATTCACCCCATATACGGGGAGGATCTGGACATATAAACATTAAATTTTAACATAATATTTAAGAGTTATTTATTTTTGAAAATCAACAAAAATGTAGGGGTTGAATTCGGGCCAGCCATTTTATGGACTTCTCATGATTTTAGGTACTTCATATTATTTTTTGATGCATACTTAAATACAATACATATTAGAACATTTAAATATTCTGCTAACTGATTTTCTGTTTCCGTGAAAAATTTTTGATTGGTGACGTACTTTGGATAAAAAGTTACATTAATTATTAATTCCTTCAAGCTTTTCTTATTTACATGGGTGCCTAAAGCTGACTTTGTAATTCGGTGCTTTTAGGGACTTTTTCGATAACTTAGCTTATTATCAGTAACATCGATGACAGCTTGCATTACAGATTCAGGGTAAAAAGTTCAGTTTGTCTTTTTTTGTACATTAGGGGTATTTTTAATAAGAAAAAAAAGGGAAAGGTTAGTCTAAAAATTAATTATAGGGGTTGGACGACTACAATACCCTCCCCCATGGTAAAATTTGACAAAATGGCGATTTGGCGTTAAAATACTGTTAATGATAAAACCCAAAATAACTAAATAATAGGGTAATATTAAAAAAAAAACACGGAGAAATTGCAACTTATTCTCTGGCAAAATATTACGTCGAAATAAGAAAAAAACGTATTTTTGTATTTACCCCGCCTATAACGTACCTCTGCTGTTGAATTAACTATGAACACTAAAGGCACTTTCTTCCCTACTACCGGACAACGCGTCAAGAATATTTAAATAGATTTGGCGGTAAATTTGAATGTGTCCATATGCTCCCAGTGTCCAAACCCTCCCCGTTCTCCCCTATACCATGTGGTTCATAAATTTTCTTGGAATTACCTGTTAAATTAATTTTGAGAAACATATGTAGGGTCTTTCATTTAAAATAGCAAAAATTAGGCCACATTAAATTCGAAACATCCTATCTGATCATATATCCAACAAAAATTTCAAAATCGTTTAACACTTCTCAAGAACATGACAGGCTTGCTAGTAATTTTGTGGGCACCCGGTATTGTGCCTACCTAATGTGGATTTTGATAATTGTTTTTATATCAGCACTGTTTGGGGTAAAATAGTTTGCTTTTGTTAGGTTTGCATTTATAACTGTTCAATTGAAGGGTGTCCGGCTCAAACAGGCTAAGTGCTGTTTTATTTATTTTTATTTTTTTTTTGGCATAAAACATTCTAAGTGCCATTATACATGTCCACACAAAACGCTAAGTGCCAAGCTTGAGGCGTATACAATTCATTGGGAAGTGGGGAAACCTACAAATGACATGTCTTATTTCGGTACAAACAAACTAAGTGTGTTTGTTGGCTTATTAGTACATGTAATTGACGTTTTTAAGATACAAAATAAAAGAATAAATTGATATAGAGATGAACAAAAGAAATTAAAAGTTTCTGGATTAGAATAGAAAACTAGAAAAAATAAAACTCTGTCGAAAAAAGAAGAACTTACACGATTACTTCCCTTTCAGATTATCGATATGAAGTCGTCTGGATATAGGGATTTTAAAAAGGTTGCGGAAAATCCTATTAATACTAAGAAACTAAATATTAGTAAAGCAGTCATGATCTGCATTGATAAGGAAGATCCTGGAGTGCCAAAGGTAAAATATATGTACAGTAAAGTTCAAAGTTGGAAAAAAGTACCAATTTAAAAGAAAAACAAAACCACACAAGACGTAAAGGAAACTGTTCTTAACCTTTTACCTCCAGACAACAAAATATCGGAAAACAACAAAAAATCAATACGCTCTATGATCAATTTTCTTGAAAACAAAGATTATAAAGGCTATTACCGTAGGCTAGTAGACTAAGTAGAGTGAGTTTAAATCATGTTTTGCCGATATAATAGTATTTTAAGTTTTATTACAGGTTTATTTTAATGAATAAGTTTGGAGCTAAAGGTTTTTTTCTCTTAAAATATTTTTTTATTGTGGCATTTAGCGTGTTTCTTATTTGCTTGTTTTTTTTTTACATTACATATTTTTTGAATAACATTTTGAATCAAGGCTAAGTTTACATTATTAAACTTTGTTTAAGTTAAGTTAAATTAAAACTAATGTATCTTTTACCCCTTTGGTAATAATCCCTCAAAATTTCGTTTTTCTTAAATATCTCTGTTCTTTAAATTTAGCACTTATCCTGTTTGAACCGGACACCCTTCGATTATCTTTTTAATTTGCCAATAAAATTGCATTTTGGCGGCTATTTAGTACTTGTTATAACGAAGTGGAAATACCTACTACGGTACAAAACTAGTTTTAAGTATTTTTGGATAACTAAAAATGTATCTTTTTAGTCTTTTGTATTGGTTTTTGAAAAAAAATTACAACACAATTTTAGATAAGTCATGTAATTTATCAAAAATCGTCCTTTTCCATATTTTCTAAGCTCGTATTTGTTAATTTTTTAGTTTTGGATTTTATTTTATCTTTTAATTAATAACATTTTGAAATGACTTAAGTGGCTTCAATTGTTAATTGAAAACGTAAGAAAATACAATAAATTAAAAAGATTAATTTTTATTTGTATGTCAATTAAAAGTCAGTGGCGTTCTTTGTTTTCTTAATAATATGAGCTGTGGAGCCCACTAAGACGTCAATGGATCTAATATTCTTTATCTTGGTAGAGCTTTAAAAGCACCTTATGACATTTAATAAGTCAACCAAATAAAATCCAAATCGATTAAAGGAGTAGGAGAGAGAAGAGTAGGATACAAGTATTTAAAAAAAATATTGACTTTTTTAAACTTTAACGCTCGATATCTCAGCAATAAAGCAAGTCAGAATATATGTTTATAACCTTTTCTTTATAAAAAGACATAAGAAATAACCCTTTTAAGTTTATTACCGTAGTTAGCCTTGTATGTCTTTTCAATATAAATATTTAAATAAGATGAAATGTAACGGTGTGTAAAATTAGAAAGTATCAGTTATTTCTAATAAAACCAATAATACGAAACAAGTAAAAAGATAAATAAAACATATTTATTTTTTTTGCCCAAAAAATGTTAGAGCGAAACACTACCTCAAGGAAATACTCTGTTCATTTTTAACGTTAATGTCCTGGTTGTAACTTTGTTTTTGGGTTATAGCATCATATCAGTGGCGTAGCGTGCCTTGGATAGGCCCCGTATCACAATAAGTTAGGGGGCCCAAAAAAAACTTAAAGACAAAGAAAAGGTCCTTACTCTCCCCTTGGAGGGGCCTCAAAAGAAAATTTTAAAGATCAAAAAAATGTCCCCACTTTCCCTTTAGAGCAGAACAAAAAAAAATTGAAGATCAAAAAAAGTCTTCACGTTCAAAAACAATGCTTTTCTTTTTTTAGCATTACTTTTTCGTTATTATCAAAAAAGGCTACACTTTTCTAATTTAACCAACAATACACTTTTCTACCACTAATTTTTGCTTACACATATTTGGGGGCACGTCCCTATAGTCTGGGGACTGATTATGGAGGTAGCTACGCCCCCGCATCATATTTGAAACCAGCTGCGATAAGGAGAAAAGTGCATGATTTTTTAGATTTTTCTTACTTTTTAGGAAAAAAGCACTTTGTAAGTAAACTAAATATTTGATAATTTAAAAGGCTGCCAGAGCTCTTAGCACTCTCTTAGCTCTTATAAGACCTTTAAAGTTTTTAAAAATATTAAAAAAAAAAAATAAATAATAACCGAAATATTGTTTTAATAATAATAATAATAATAACTTTATTTATGTCAACAACCTACAGGTTTTACAAACGTCACTTATAAATTAACACTTAAAATACATTTAAATAACTAAAATTACTATAAAATAGATGTCACACACAGTAAAAAAATTGGAAAATCTATAAAATTTCATAAAATTCGTCAAATGAATAGCAGGCACCATTTAGCAGGACCTGTTTTATTCTCGTTTTGAAAGGTTTAAAGGGCAAAGACTTTATTTCTTCAGGCAGATGATTAAAAAATTTTGGTCCATAGTAGTTGAGTGCATTTCGACTTCTCGCTATTCTAGTAAAGGGCAATTGTAGATTACCTCTTCCTCTCGTATTATGAGAATGAATATTAATACGTTGTGAGTATTCATCATAATTTGATTTAACATGTAGAAGCGCATACAGTATATATAAACATGGAATAGTTAAAATTTTTTGTTCTTTAAAATAATTTTTTACATCTTCTCGGTAACCTAGTCCCAGCATAACTCTTAACACCCGGCGTTGTAAAGAGAACAGACGGCTAGTATGACAAGAATGTCCCCATGCAAGAATAGCATAGGTGCAGGTACTTTCAAATAGTGCATAATAAGCTGTCTTTATAACTGAATTTGAGACTTCACCTACCAAATTTCTAATTAAAAAGATAGTTCCTGTTAACCTTGTAGCTACTTGCTCTATGTGCTGGTCCCATATTAATTTAGGATCCATAAGAACCCCTAGAAACTTTACATTAAGAGGGTTATCCGCATTCGAGAGATCACACAAAGAAAACATCATTTGGCATGTTTTATTTTCATTTAGTTTCAGTTTATTTGCGCAGAACCACTCGGAAGCCCTAGAAAGCTCTCGCTGCATTTTCTGGTGAAGAATATCCAAATTTCCATCTATGCTCAACAACGTTGTATCATCTGCATACAGGGTCAACAGCGAATTTACCATATATTTGTCAAGGTCATTGATAAAGATCAAGAATAACAGAGGCCCCAATACTGATCCCTGGGGCACTCCCAAACTACAGGTCAGCTTAGTGGACGCTTTTCCATCAATGGTCACTATTTGTTCTCTATTTTCCAAATAAGTTGAAAGTAGGTTAACTGAGTTTTCACACATCCCATATTTCCTTAGTTTTCCAAGTAAAATATTATGCTGGACACAATCAAAGGCCTTGGTTAAATCTAAAAACTGGCTCCTGCATACTGTTTATTGTGATAGGCCTCCGCAATTGAAGAAACAAGATTATTTATGGCATCAGCGGTATTTCCATTTGGAACAAAGCCAAATTGAACCAACGAAAACAAAGAGTTATCCACAAAATAGTTCATTAGCTGTAGATATAAAGCTTTTTCGAATATCTTTCCTATTATAGGAATAATCGATATTGGCCGATAATTATTAGGATCATTATGATCTCCCTTTTTGAAAATGGGTATTACTTTTGAAATTTTAAGACAATCTGGAAAAATGCCCTCACTAATCGCTAGATTTATAAGTTTAGTTAACGGTAGTATTAAAATATCCTTAACACTTTTTATGATATTTATATTGAGATCATAAACATCTTTACTCGGATTGTTTTTTATATTCGTTATAAGATCACGTACTTGTATATACGAAATAGGACGAAAAGAAAATTTAAGATTTGATTGAGGAACTATTTCAACGGGATCAAAACTACCAGTTATGTTTTGCGAAAGATTGCGAGGAGTGTTTACAAAAAAATATTTAAATCATCGGCGTTGAGGGTGCTGGATTTATTATTAGAATTATTATTTTTCCTTTTGGAATTTATGATATTCCACATTGCTTTCGACTGATTTCCACTATTGTTTATGTACCTCTCATTGGCATTACGTTTGCAAATCTTAATTTGATTTCTGTATTGCATACGAAAAGCGTTTACTGTGTATGCTATGTTGGGAGTCTGAGGATATTGTCTTTTTATGTCCTGTAAAAATTGTAAGTGTTCGCGCATATCGCGTAGTTCATCAGTAAACCATTGAATATTATTTTTATCAGAAACCAACCTTTTTTTAATAGGAAAAGCCGTTTCAGTATGTTTTAATAAAATATTTAGAAACATATTGCATTTTTCGTTTACGGATAGGTTAGAGTCAGAGACAAAATTAAAAGATTCTCGTGATAAACAGTCATAGAAACAAGACAAGCCCGCACGAGTTATAGGCCTGTACCAATGTTGTTCACATTTTATTACTTCTCTAGGAACCTCTACCTCCAACGTTATTGCGCAGTGATCAGATAAATTCGTTTGAATCACATCGGAGAAATAAGCTATTTCTTGATTTAATAAAAAATTATCAATGCAATTTTGTTTTCTAGTGGGTTTTTGTATTAAACATTTAAATCCGAAAGAGGCAATAAAATCTCTAAACAAAACTGTATCCCTTTCAATCGAATTAAAATTAATGTTAAAGTCACCCGCAATTATTACCGTTTTATTAAGAGTTTTAAGATAGTTAAAAACCTTATTTAAAATTTCAAAATATAGCGAGAGGTCTGCACCAGGAGATCGGTATAAAGTAATAACCACAATATCTCTATCTATAAGCCTGATAGCGGACAATTCACAAACCTGTTCAATAGAACAATTTTCTATAAATGTTATTTTTTCGAAACATGTACCATCTCTTAAGAACATAGCCACTCCGCCATGCTTTAAATTGGTCCTGCTAAATGAAGATGCCAGATTGTATCCATCAATTTTACACTGTTCAATTTCGTTTGGAGAGAGCCAATGCTCACTAAAACACAAAACATCGTAATACATAGAATTTGTTTTACTCGCATCGAACAAAAAAGACTCAAGCTCATTTATTTTGTTTTTGATAGATTGAATATTTTGATGAAATATATTTATTTTACTAGTACTTTCGTTCTTTAAACTTGGTCCTTTCTTATTCTTTGCGGGTAAAATCTCTGAAAATTTTTATTATAAAAAGTAAACTTTCAGACAGCTGCACCTTCGGGCCAGATCTCTGGATTAAAAACCTTCTCAGAAAATTCAAGTGGATAAGAGACCTTACATAGGGAAGCGTTAAAAAGCTGCGAGTCAGATTACTTTTAAAAATATACAAAACCATTTTGCCAAATATCTTGCTTTCTGTACTATTTTTCAATTCTTTTACGAAAACTATAGGAATTATTAACGAAAAATTAGACTATAGGAATAACCCTAAACTAAAAATTGACCTTACATTTTTAGTATAAGGCATACTAAAAATACTCTAATCTTATATAGTTATATTGGGGTAAGTTTTAATAATTATAATAATAATAATTTTATAGTCACTGTCTGGCTACAAAGTTATAACTTACCTCGCTGCCAGTAATTTTAACCTTCGACCTGCGGCAATGCTGCTTTTATGTTAATAACCCAGAATTCGTGATGGCTCTCTAAACGTAAATAAAACATTAAATTAAGCCAAAGGTAACTAGTTTTTCAAAGCTTGGTTTAACTTAATTGGAATAAAGTTTTTATTCCAATTTTATTTTGTATAGTTTAATATATTCAATTCTATTTATTTTATTATTAAACAAACCTTATTACTTAACAGTCGCACCGAGAACGTATTTAAGTATAAGTGTTGCATTGTACTGTATTTTAATAATGTCATTTGATTTTAAGTAGCCCTTTTTTAGTTAGAAAGTTCTTTTTGAATACCTTACATTAGTTAATCTTCTCGATTCCCAATTTTCCTCGATTTCCGCAGTTAAAAATATATCCTCTAAAGCAGTGATGGCGAACCATAGGCACGGGTGCCCAAGTTGGCACGCGAGGTACAAATTTGGGCACGCAAGCATGTTATATATATTTTCTTTTTTATTATTCCTCTTTTCAAAATTTAGACTACACCTGAAAATTTAACAGCACGCTATCTTCTGTTTTTTAAGTTATAAGTAAGTAGTACCTTTTTTCTTTGCTCTTAAAATTTTGTTCTGAAATAATAAAATAAGTATTTAAAAATGGCACGTTCATACAAAAAGGTTTGCTATCACTGCTCTAGAGTCACAAATGTTTTCGCCAATTTTATCCTTTGGCATGATAATTGTGTGCATTGGCATACCTAGTATATGCTTCGCGGTTTCGTTCGATCGATCACAAAACCGCCTTATTGTCGATCTTTCTCATCTTTTTAACGGGATACCTCATGGGTGACCTAACAGGTAGTTGGTATGGTAACTATCCTGATGGTTAAACCCAAAAAAATTAAAATAAGTAACTTTTTTTATTAAAACACCTCAGTATCAAGCAAATGTACTTATGTGTTATTTAAATTAACAAATATTGATGCTACACATTTATCTTTATTTTTTTTAAACCTTTTCCATTTACAATGAAAAACCGCAGCTAGAAACACAGATTAACGTATTTTCTGACAAATAAACCTCTGAATTTTATCTAAATTTAATTTAACACACCCGTTCCTACTGTATAAGTTTTAGGTTATAAAATAAGTACTTGTCTTGTTCTTCTAAAAGGTTTTTGTAACTTTTGTCAGCACCAACGCGTTTTACAAAGGAAGCCTTATACAAAATAATAATAATTTTATAAATAAATAATACCTAATATTTCATGCAGAAGTCAGTACCATATAACAAACTTTTTTTACAAACAAAAATTTTAACCCTCAATCTCCGGGTGTGTTTTATTGTTAAAGGAATAGCCGCCGCCTCACAAAATTTAAATAAAATTAAAATAGCGGTTCAAACATTGGTAAGTTTAACTTAAACAAGAATAAAGCAAAATGTGAAAAGTGATTACGTTGCTTTCTCAAATAAGGGAAATTAGATTTAAACCTTGTAAATTCTGGGGTAACGGAAATTGCTTTTTAATTGTCAAATATATCAAAAGCATATTTTTTTAACAAAACGTATTTTTAACATTTTTGTATGATTTATAACTATAAATATGTTAAAAAAACCTTTAAATTATTACTAATAAAATTTTAATTACACCTATTATATTTCTTAAAAAACGGCAAAAAATAAATAAAAAAACATTTTTAAAAGTAGGAATAAGCAGTTATAGAGTAGAGTAAAGTAGAAATAAGTAGTTAGTAGAGTTAACTTCAATAAAAAAATAAAACAATAACAACGCTCCTAGGCTGCAATAGTGCCACAACTCAAAAAACACGAGTTTTGTACTAAGAACAGATGTAAATAGAGAAATAGAGATTCTTTTCAGCAGTAAAATCGGCTAAAAAATTACAACTTAAAGGTAATCTTCTTTTAAGCTAACTTAAGCACTTTTTATGCATTTACTTTAACAATAAAAACTTTAAACCCGTTTATCTTAAATCATTATTTTCTGGGTTTGAGGCAATCGTCAAATATTACTTTTTAGTAGTATACGGGTATCTAGGTAGTATAAAAATTTTGTTTAAAAGGAAAGTACTTTTACTTTAGGGCCTTATTTGTGGAATTTCGGCAAAGAAAGGTCTTTTTGTAAAATGTGGATTTTGGACTTTTTTTTTGCTTTTTTAAATTTTTTAAACCTGTGGGGTGGTGGCATTTCCTTTTTCTACACGGGGTGACACAAAATCCAAAAACGACACTGCTTTACTTTTTACAATATCAAAAATTTTTATAAAGGAAAGATGTTTGGGATTAACAGTAACACTTCTTAAATATGCAATCTAGTTATATTAAAAAAAAATAAGTTTATTATTTTTTGCCATAATCCTGATAGTTAAATTTCAGGTTTTAGACCATGCAGAACTTTTTATTAAGAATACTTTTTTCGTTAAATTAATAATGAAAGAGTTTTCCATATGGTGTGAACTTAAGTAGATTCGCTGTATATTGTGGTAAACTTCTTCAAAAAAAAGTTACTTGTTTGCTCACTTCGACACCTAAAATACGCCGCTTCCAAACATGGCGGCCTAAATATTCGTCGTAAACTCTAACCACCATAAAAAGAATTAAAAAGAATATTATAAAGTGCATTTCCTTGTTGGCCCAGGCACTATAGGCATACAAAGGTATACCGTTTTTTAAACAACAAGTTTTATTAATAATAAAATTATTGGTAAATAATTTATCAAGTTTATTAAAACCTCAGTTACTAAAGCGATATTAAAAGAGTTTTTAATAAGGGATATGTTAAAACTTTAAAATGACAACAACTAATTTATGGCGGTGAATAATAACTTTCCAGACTCCGGCTTTTGACATTTTAACTGAACTATCATTATGAAACTTGCTAGCATCAGCTAAAATTGCTATTTTATGTATGTCTCTGCAGAAAGTGCTCATTAGCAGACATCACCGCAGCACAGATGAAGGCCTAAGGGTACAATAACAAATAGAAAGATAACTTCCAAAAGGAAAATTGTTAAAGTAAAGGTACGTACATAACAAAAATACAGGGTGTCCGTTCTATCGCGCTTTGTTAGGCGAATATTGACCTTTAAAGTTAAAAAAATAATAATTTTAACTTTGGAACCATTGCCATGGGACCAATGATATTTTAGCAACAAAATATCCCCATACGAATGTTTCTTTCCATAAGTAAATGGCTTTTCAGTAGGGAGGAGCAAAAAAATATATTTTTTTAAATTTTAAATGGCCTATATGTGAAATAGTTGCCCTTGATCAAATATATTCTTTGTGCAAAATGTCATTAAAATCGATACTTGTTCTTTGGCTGCCAAAACGATTTAATATTTTTAACTATGTACCATAATTTAGTAAAAAGTTGCATTGTCATTTAAGTGTTTTCAAATTAAATTCTAGTAAATTTGAGTTTGAACCATATTATTTACACTAAAATTTAACAAGATTTATACTATAATATATTAATTGCAGTAAAAAAATTACTATCTTAAAAGTTTAATAAACTAGGATCGCAAGCTAAATATGTTAAAAAAGTATGTTATAGTTTATTTAGTTTTTGGAGGTTTAAATTTAAACAAAATATTATTGCCTTTTTCTCCAAATAGAGATGTTCATAAATATTTTAGGAAAATTTAACTTTTTATACACTATAAAGAACAATTCTGTCCTTGCATGATATATTAAAAGTTAGGATTACCCTAAAAGAAATAAAAAAATGAAATATTAAATGTAAAATGTAAATGTAAAAATTTACTGACTAACAGTCTCTTTGTCATTAATTTTTGTAAAAATTGACTAACTGGTAAGATTTACCTGTTATAGGTATCATAACCAGGTAAGAAAATAAAAATAGTAAAAATGTTTAGCAATATAATAAGTATTTATTAGTTATCTTTTTTGTTTTTTTTTAAATTTAAACAAAATAATATTTGGCTTTCCTCCAGAATAAAAATGCTTAAGTAAGATTTTAAGAGAATTAAAGTTTTAATGTTCCAGGAAAAACTATTCTGTCCTGGCATATTATAAGTCATGATTACTTTAAAAGAAATAAATTAATTAAATATGTTATATTAAATAATTATTTTAATTTAGGTAGTATAACAAATTAATTAATTTTTATATAAGCTTAATTAAAATAATTATTTTATATTAAATATTTCACTAATTTATTTCTTTTAAAATAATAGTAACTTTTATATTATGCCAGGACAGAATAGTTTTTAATAGTATATAAAAAGTTTAATTTTCTTAAAATCTTTATTGAACATCTTTATTTTGGGGAAAAGCCAAGTAATATTTTGTTTAAATTTAAGCTCCCAGAAAACAAGTAAATTATAAAATACTTTTTTGACATATTTAGCTTGCGACGCAAGCTTGTTGAAATTTTAATATTTTTTTCAACTGCAAATATTTTTGAAGTCTTCTTAACTTGTAGTATAAAAACTATAGTTTATAGGCTAAAATATACCTAAATTTGATTTAAAAGCACTTAAATGGCAATGCAACATTTTACTAAATTATCGTACATAGTTAAAAATATTGAGTCGTTTTGGTAGCCAAAGAACAATTACGATTTTCTTGAGATTTTGCACAGGTAATACATTTGACCAAAGACAACTATTTCGCATATAGGCCATTTTAAAATCCAAAAAAAAATTTTTTGCTTTACCCTTTCGTTTAGTGAGTCTTATTGACTGAAAAAGACGGGTCGTAATTATACAGGGTGAAACTATCTTTTTTCATTTTATGTATGCATATTTGACACAGGTAATTTTTTTACATTTTTCTTTAAGTGTTTAATTTCTTCATCTTTTTTCAACAAAAATGGTATGCCTTCTTTGATTATCTTGGACCGTTTTTCATACACATTTTAAATTCTGACCAGCATTGTGTATGTAATAAACACATTAATTTATTTGATATAATCATTAAAATGTTGAAAAATTATTAAAAAGGGTGTTTGTGACCCTTTTAAACTTTATAAAACAAAGACCGTTTTTTTTTATAATTTTATCGTATGTTAATATCATATATATAATTTTATCAAAAAATTTTGTTAATATATTATGCAAAATGGTGGTTTGTCTGAACATAAGATGTGATTTAATTAAAAACGGTCCAAGTTATTGATTTAAATAAGGCATACCTTTTTATACATAAATAATGAGAAAATTAAACGGCCAACGCAAAAACGGTGAATTTGTCACCTGTGTTAAAAGTACCTATTTCAAACGAAAAAAATCGTCACACCTTGTATAATTTTAATTTACAGAATAGTCGTTTACCTATTAAAAGAAGAACTAGTATGAGGATATTTATTTTCTTCAGTATCATTAATACTGCGGCAACAGTTTTAAAGTTATAAAAATAAAAAAATGTTTATATCAATTTTAAACGTCAATATATCCCTAACAAAGCGCGTTAGATTTTTTTTTTAATAAAAAGTACTAACATTTTTTAGACTTATTCTATCACCTCTATTATTTTTGACCTTACTATTTCATACACCCCATATATTTAAATATACGTAAGTAATAAAATTAATAATAAAAATAATACATAATTAAAACTCCATATACAGTAGGGTTCATTAGGTGTGCAACTAATTGTTAATTTTAACTTGCAATTAGTTAAAATATGTATTCCTCCTTAAAGTAAGTAAAAGATCCCAAAATTTATTAGCAGTAATTGGTTTTAATAAATATTTAAGAGGACACAGTAAAAAAAAATAATACGCGTAAAGTACCCCTTTTTTAAAAATGCAAAATTTTATGATTAATAATTTAAATGAATAAATAAATAATCCATTTATCGACGGACCAGCCATTTTTAGGATATGGAAGAAATTATAAGAATTACGGTTTATAATAAGCACTAGTACAAATTAAAATATAATAAATAAAAAAAGACCAACAAAATTATTTTAAAATTATAAAATGAGATTATGAAATTACACAGTATGTCCACGGATAGTCTTAGCAAAATCTGTATTTTTTCTAAATTTTAATATTTAAAAAAAAATAGTATTTTCTCATAAAATGCTTTGCTTTGCCTACAATCCTAAAATATGTAATAAAAATTACCATAGGATATATAGGGTGGTTTAAAATTGCAATAATATTACTTTAATTAATAAAAAGAGTTTAAAAAATATATTTTTAAAGCTACCAGTTTAAACAGTAATCAAAAGTGTTATTATCATACATTTTTTTCTTTTACGGTTTCTAGAAAAATTGGGTTTAAAAAATCCAAAAAAAAATAATACTTTAGTGAAAATAATTGGGTTTTATAATTCAAAGCAATAAAAAATTTTTGCTCTATGATATACAAAAATATCAGAAATACGAAAATGGTAATATGGCTTTTATGGCAAATAAAAAGATCAGTTATGATTTTTTTTCAACTTTTTAAATAGCAATAAAAATTATAATAAATATTACCTTTTTTACATTAGTTGTTACCCTTTTGGTTATTATTTACATACGTTTTATCCTAACTTAATAGTTTTATTCATTTTTTAAAAATAATATATTTAGCGATTTTAAACTACCATGTATATCATAGGGCATTTTTTCACATCTTTTAGCAATTCCGACGAAGCAAACAATTTTATTAATAACTTTTTATTAAATTAAGTCCCTAAGTGGACACAATGTAGAATAAAATGGCATGAGCTGAACCTTTCAAAATTATGATTTAAGGTTTTTTAATGTAGTATTTGGTTCTTAAGTATACAAATTAGAAACAAAAATATGTAAAAATACATTTTGTTAAAAATTATATCCTTGTTAATCTAATAATTAAAAAGCAATTTTCCCCAGAATTAACAAGTTTTAAATCTAAGTAATTTTACTCGCTTACGAAAGCAACGTCATCCTTTTTACGTTTTGCTTTTATTCTTGTTTAAGTTAAACTTAACAACTTTTGAAAAGCCATTTTAATTTTATTTAAATCTTGGAAGGGCGCCCCTATTTGTTAAACAATAAAACACACCCTGGGATTGAGGGTTAAAACTGTTGTTTGCAGAAAAAAATGGGTTACATGACAATGATTTTTGTTTAAAATATTAAGAATATTTTATTCATAAAATTATAAGTATTATGTATGTGGCTCTGTATAAAAAGTGTTAAATGCTTTTGTCTTGATTTAAACCTTAAAAAGTTTTTAGATAGTACAGTTTTTTACAGCAAAAGCTATACCGGAAGAACGTTGGACCAAAGTTATTTGAAATTGCCGGGTTCATTAAAAAAATGCTTAGATACGTTATTCTTTTTATCTGGTGGTAAGTTTGTCACTACAGGGTGACCCAGAAACAGTCACTTAACAACCAATTTATTTTTTTTTAACAAAAATAAAAAAATTTACATATAAGTATAATTGCATCAAATTTAAACTATGTTTTGTGTATTATCTGCCATACCAAAAGTTAAAAGGTATTGAGAAATTGACTTATAAATATAAATAAAAAATACACATTTAATTGTCGCCTCTTTTTAATCACCCTGTGTATATTAACCTTCTATCAGAAAACATGTTGCCATTTTTAACGATAAATTCAAATTCAAAAGCATGCCTTATTCTCTAAGATGAAATCTTGTCGACAAAGCTAATATAAAATATTGGTAATCCTATATAAATAAAACATGTTTAATAATGTAACTTATTGTAATATATTGTAAATTGGTGTCCATACAGAAAATAATTCTACTAAACTTCAATGCGCTTTTTTATAAAACAGACCAATAATAAAACAAAAACGAAAATAAAGTAAAAAACTATAAACAAAATTTAACATGGCGATACAACAAGTAGTCAAATGAATTAATAAAATATAAAACAAACATAAGCAATGACGAACAATTTAAAATAAATACAGATGTAAAACATTAAATAGCAACCAAGAACATAAAATCAAGCTCCTGTCAAAAAAAGTTTAAAATAGGTCATAATAAATAAAATTGTAAAAACAAATACAAAAGAGTCTAAATAAAACCTGAACTTAAAATAAGACTAGAACTTTTTGATACCTATAGACGGTCGATAAAATACTCAGCCAAAGAATAATATGCCCTGTTCGGTAATAACGACTTAACGGCCCTTTTAAATTTATTTATTGGCTTTAATATTCTTATAACAATTGGCAGATGATTATAAATTTTTTTAATCATAAAAGAGGGATGACTTGAATAATCTCGAGCGCGGGATTGGTAAAGCTAATACTCCCACCTGACAAGTATTATAAGAATAAACTGCATCTGTTGAGGCTCCAAATTTTTTATACATTAATGAAACCGTCTCTAATATAAATAATGAAGTTTAAGTTAATATTCCATGCTTTATAAATAAAGGTTTGCAGGACTCTCTAGGACTAGCTCTACACATGTTTCGTAAAGCTCGCTTCTGTAGCACAAAAATAGAATTGATTAAGTACTGACTGCAGTTTCCCCAAAAGCTATTCCATACCTTAGGTTATGATTTAATTTTTTTTTCCAATTTACGTATCATAACAAATTTAAGAAAAAATCCTTTTGTTAACTTTAAGATATTATAAGTACATAAAATTTAGTAAAAATTCAAAGCTGAATTTAAAACTGTAATGAACAGGTGTTTCCATTAAAATGAAAAAGATGGTCGTTACTTTTTTCTGGGTCACCCTGTATATATAAATATACCATTAAAAAAGCGCATCATAACAATAACAATTGGGTGTCCTCTCCTTTCTTTTTAATTAACCTTCAACTTTGGTGTCATTCAAATTTTAAAATAAATCAATGGTAATTTTCTAAATCTAAAAACTAGTGAATTTAGGCATACATAATACATAGTACATAAGGCCGAGTTTGAATTAAATGCAGAATTTAAAAAAGGGGTTAAAATTATTTGAAGGATCCTTGCATATGTATGTGTTACGACGACTTTGTATATTTGCCGATTTCATGTATTCGGCAAAATTGTGCTTAATAAGCAGAAAATAAAACATTAGAGTGGACATGATTGGTTGTGGTGGGTAAAATCTTTTTAATTTGCTTTATTAAAATAAATATTTAACTAACCAACACTAACCACGACCTCCCCAATGTGAGAGGACAGCTTATTTCACGATTTAGGCAAAATTCTAATTTTGCCGAATACATGAAATATAGATACTTGCGGTTTTTGCGAATTGTTGCCACCTAAAAGTTTTTTATACCCTTTTTAGTTTTTAATATACAGGGCGATATTCATTTTTTCCCATTTTTGGAACCCCTCGTATTTCAGATGTGCTGTAACTTACAACTAAAGTTATAACCGATAATAAGATACACATTTACGTAAAATTTAGTCTACACCACTAATGACATTTGGAACGATAGTGTATGAACAAGGTCTTTAACATAAAACGAAAGGTTTCACGTCTTTGGTCAACTTAGGAATTTTGGTTTTTGGATTTGGACCGCGTCAATTTAAAATAGTTTTTTGCTATAACTTTTATTATTATAAATATTTTTAAATATATAATATCGATTTACAGTTTTTAAACATAATCCTTTAAAAGTGATTTAATGCTAAAATTTAATCTTGTTGCAAATAATGCCAGCTTAAACAACGTTTTTAGGATGGGTTGCATTACAAGTGTCGCTTACTAATTAGGTGTTTGCAATATACAGAGTATAGTAATGTAACCAGTAAATAATAAAACAGAATCGTGCAACTAATTGCATCTTTAAAAATATTTCACAATAAATGATGTCCAAAAAAAGGCACATTAATCGCTGTTTCATTTGCTTTTAGGAAAAACAAAAAAAAAGTTTGTCTTGTCTACCTTTATAATATAAATAATAAAAACAAAAAGAAATATTTGTATACTATGTAATCGACACTTATACGTCATGTATTAAGGCATACAGTTGCAGACGCGAAACTTAAAGATGCGATTTTTTTAACATCATAAATGTTTATATTTCTTACATAGTAAGTATTTTGAAAATTAAATAAGTAGTAGGCACTTTACGATCCTAAAAACAGATTGGGACTAAAAGTCTTGATAAAGACTAGGAAATAGATATGATAAAATTTGTATAAAACACAAGGAACGCAAAAAACATATTGCAGCAATTAACACAGATTTTGTTTTATTCTTAATAAAAGTTTTCAACTATTTTTCAGGCGCAGCTAGTGACTTCTTTTTCAGGTGTTTCAGGTTTAATTTTTTATCTTGTAAAACAATATGTTATTTTTATGAATGGACTTTAATAATGTAATGTTTTTACTTCTTTAGGTATAAAAATACTATCCTTAACAAAAGTAACTAAAAACTAGTTTTTTACTATAGTAAAGGTCATGCCAAAAGTTTATTATATTTATTATAAAAACAAGCCGGTTAATATCCAATTCTGAGCCCTATACAGAAAAAAATTAAAAATATTTCTCATGGAAGTATTGAAGTGGTACAACATGTATAGGATATTTCTTGCATAATAAAAATTAATAATTGAAAATATTTGACAAAACAATATTAGAAGTTCTACCCATACTATTATTACGAACACCTACGCCTAAATAAATATAAACTTTCCACACCAGCTTATAACAATACCATGCATAGTTATTGTAAAAAGACAAAAACTTGTGATTTAAAATGTATACATAGTTTTAACCCAAAATTATCTTTTGGGAACAATTCCCAGGCATGGTATAAATACTTTGCAAACAAACTTTGTATAGAGGTAAGAGGTAGAGTAAATATTGGCTGCTGTGGCCACTACGATGCTACTGGACCCAATAAAGTCAATTCAGTTGAAAAGAATGGGACTGCTTCGGTCCTGGTCCCGGGGTATACGAGCTGAAGTTGAAGCTGCACAAGCGCTTTATTATATCAAACAAACGTATTAAATTTCAACCAAATCGCTTAAATGGTATTTTAGATATGTATAAATATATCGACTTTTTAAATAAACTTTAACGACCTGTATGTCAGAAACAAAACAACTCCGGACATATGTGTATAAGAACTTCTATTCTTAAATTGACAAAAATATCACCCTTCTTACTTTCGTGCGGTAGTTACAAAAATACGTAGTTATAGAATATTTTTAAACTTTGTGTTTAAATTTTTCTAAAAACACTTTGTAACACCCTGTTTATGTAAAAACGTTTTTGCACTCAAATTAGCTTACGTTTTAAATGGAAAACTATTTAAAACTGTATACATTTTTAAGCATTAAATATCAGACTGATTAAAAAAATCGACTACTTTTTTTAAATTATACCGAGAATATTGTTAAAGATAATAAAATAAAAATCCTGTAAAAGTCACAATGCTGAATAATAATGTTAAGATGTGCCGCATGAATAATAATTTTCAATATGATTAACATGGAAAAGCGTGTATTTTAGAGTTAAGAATTCTATAATTCTTTAATGGTTTATCAAAAAGGCTAGACCAAATTATTTTCTTGTATAAAATTAAACGCGCTACAAAAAAGCTCTTTTATAATTATTCGATAAACCAATGCGTTTTTTCCCATTTTTTGAAAAAACTAAAAAGTGTAACAAAACTTTTGGCAATTTTTTAAAATGTTTTGTATTTAATTTTTTTGGTTTTATAATTTCTTTATAACTGTTTAAAATTTGAAATACAAGAAAAAATAAAAATTTTGACACAATTCTTTAATACATTGGAAAACTATAAATTGTATTTTAAAGTTTGTATAACTTCAGAACCCGTCGGTTTATGAAAAAATCATAGGAAAGCTTTTTTGTAGGGCGTTTATTTTATACAAGAAAAAAATTTGGTTCAGCCTTTTAAATAAATCATTATTGAGTTATAAAGTTCCATACTTAAAGAAACCACCTCTCCCGTATTAATCATATTATGGTAAATTAAAATGTATCCTCACCTCTTAAAATTAGTATTAAGGTCTTTGGCTTCCCAGACTTTTTTATATACTTTTTAACAATATTTTCGATATAATTAAAATTTATTTTTTTATTAGTTTATTAAAAATATGTGTTTTATTTTAGGTAAAACAAGTTCTTTAAATATTATTTAGTCCCCCACATAATTTGACTTTGACATTTTAATCTTTGTTTCACACTTTACTTTATATATTTGTTTTTAAAATAATTATTACAAATAGTACTTTGTGTAACATATGCAAAAAGTGATACTTTTTTCACAAATGGACAGATTGATAGCACGACAGTCAGGCGAGTGCCGTAATGGCATGAATAATAAAAGACACATGTTGAACAAAATATTTTTTTACGAACGTATAAATAATATTTTCGATATAATTAAAATTTATTTTTTTATTAGTTTATTAAAAATATGTGTTTTATTTTAGGTAAAACAAGTTCTTTAAATATTATTTAGTCCCCCACATAATTTGACTTTGATATTTTAATCTTTGTTTCACACTTTACTTTATATATTTGTTTTTTAAAATAATTATTACAAATAGTACTTTGTGTAACATATGCAAAAAGTGATACTTTTTTCACAAATGGACAGATTGATAGCACGACAGTCAGGCGAGTGCCGTAATGGCATGAATAATAAAAGACACATGTTGAACAAAATATTTTTTTACGAACGTATACATTTTTTTTAAATTAAGATTTTATATGTATTTTATTTATTTATACTTATTATTTAATTTTAATTTTTGTAGTACGGCTAAATTTAAACAAAATAATATTTGGCTCTTCTGTAGAATAAGGATATTTAATAAATATTTAAATAAAACTTTACCTTTTTATATATTATGAAGGGGTATTTTACCCTTGCAATAATATAATACAAATTACGACTATTTTTTTACTTTTAAAGTAATAGAAATTTTTATTATGTTATTACCAGGGCATTATAGCCCTTAATATTATATAAAATGTTGAAAATTTAAAAATAAATATTTATTAAACATATTTATTTCAAAGAAAAGCCAAATAATATTGTGCTTAAAGTTATAATCTCAAAAAACAAATAAACTATAAAGCAACAAAATAAATAACCTCTCTTTTTTAAACACAATTATTCTCTTTCTAACTATGTAACTAAAAGAAACATTGGTGAAATAAATGGTAACCTGTCCTTCAGTTCAGTTGATGAGGCTTTTGTTGCTAAATTTCAAATATTAATATAAATGATACAGCCCCACAAAAAAAGTTCGTAGTTCGAAAGACTAGACCATGGTATCTATATGTTTTTGGGGTCGCTGAATCCAAATCCATCCATCAATCCAATCATTAAATTTTATTAAAAGTAGACCACAGTCATGGAAAATTTATGTTTTGGAGGTCGCTAAATCGCAATCCGTGGTCGAATTGATCCTATGGGGTTAAAATCAAGGTCATATCAAGGTCAAATCATCAGAAGTTATTGTAAATGCACCAAAATCATGATATCTTGGGGTTTTTGGGGTTGCCAAATCCGAATTCGTAGTCAAATTGACTCTTCCTCATTTGAATTAAGTGACCCCAAAAACATAGGAGTCCCATGTTTATGTTTTTCTTTATAATTTATTATTTTTATGACATCTTACGAAGGCTTATGCCTAAATGCCAGTGTACCGTGAGTGCCGGGTTACTGGATGCTTAACCCATTATTGTCGTGTTCCGTCAACGTTATCCAACCACTGAAACATGCAATTTTTTGAATTTCACAGCACCTATTTTAGACAACGCGGTATTGCCACCACGAACGTTATTTTTAAATAACTTCTACCTAGAAACGGCAGAATATTACACAGTGGTTGCCGTTGCTAACTGTGAGGTGACGAGCAATTAAAAATCCGATGTCCGATGGCACAACTGCTTGCCTGGTCGCACTGGTCTATTTTCAATAAATTTTAATGACTTTACCTTAAGACGATCTTGAGAGTGACCTGATGGGGTCAAACCTACTCCGGATTTGGATTCAGCGACCCCAAAAACATAAAGATACCACGTTTGTGATCTATTTTCGATAAACTTTAAAGATTTGACCTGAAATGACCTTGACCATGAACTGATGGGGTCAAACCCACACCGGATTCGGATTTAGCGAAACCAAAAATATAAAGATACTATGGTCTAGTCCAGTTATGGCGAACCATTGGCACGCGTGGCCAAGTTGGTTCGTGAGGTTAAAATTTCGGCACGCAAGCATGTTGTAATCTTTTTTTCTTTAATCAGTCGAAGTGGAGTTAAACCTTTTTTCATTGTTTATTTTTTGATCTTCAAAATTTAGACTACCTGAAAAAGTTGCAACGGCACGCGAAGTTTGAGATGACTTTTTTTGCTCTTTAAATTTACGTTTTTGTACACAAATGGCACGTTCATACAATAAGGTTCGCCATATATGGTCTAGTCCTTCGGACCACCAACTTTTTTTGTGATGCTGTGTAATTATAGTTAGCATGGAAATAAAACACTGTTTTAACTCAGGGGCGATCATATGAACTTTCCGAGGAGGGAGCCACAGGGCCGGCTCGAGAAAAAGTGCGAATAATACTGCCCGCACTTAGCAGGGAGGTTCAAATTTTGAAGAGCAAAAAAAGGGGCCTTACCTTTTTTTATTCTTTTCTTTTATTTCTTAAAGACTTTTTCATCTTTTCTTCCTCCCTTCCCATATCTCTCACCCTTTCCACTCCGGTCGACCCTGGGGGGGCATATCATCATTAAATGCCCATATTTGCAATTATGTATGTAATAGTAAATTGGTTACAAAGGATATGACATAAAGGGGGGCATGGCCCCCATGCCCCCCTATGACCGCCCCTGTTTTAACTATATTTAAAGTATGAAAGAAAAAATTGCAATAATTCAAAGTCCAATGCAGAATACCAATTAAAAAAATATCAAAAAAGAAAAACTCCAATTGACATAAACCACGTACTTTTATTATTTTAAAACCACTCTACGAGAATTGTTGTTTTTAATTATACACAATGCTAGAGAATTAAAGTTGATTTTTCCATTTTATCCACTGGAGGTGTAAAACGTAACACTCCCATATAAATATGTAGAGTGTGTAATAAAAAGTTTATAGGAATATTAAAAGCCAATTGTTTGCGTTTAAGTGACCCATTAAAACTGTAAATAACCAAAATTACCAATTCTTGTTGTAAACTTAAAGAGCTAAAATGAGCCATTTTCATAGAAAGGGAACTTTTGCTGACGCACCCAGAGTTAGTCTGGGTCGCGACATCGCGACTTTTCGCTATATTGGTAATGATTAAGTTGACGTCACGTGAAACACTTTTTGCCATGTTATTAAATGCAATAAGTATCAACATCAGTGCCAGAGAAATACAGTTTATCGTGGTATTGGACCAACCGTTTGAAAAACATTTTTTAATTATTATTAGGTTTCAATTTCTTCAGCTTAAAATAAAAATATTTGGGATAATACCTTTCAACAAATATCATTTTTAGAACAATGTTAAAAGAAATGCACAAATTCTAAATGTGCCACTGGATTGATTATCAGCTGTCAAAATATAATGACTTTACCCGATCTTGCCAACTTTTCCCGGTTCCATGCCGTTGCTCGCATCCTCGACCTTGAACTGCTTAAAGTCGAGGTTTTGTTGCAACCTTTTAAAGTATATACAGTGTGTCCCAGAATAGGTGTTACAAGAGGACAAATTGACCAAAAATTTTTGAATTTCAAAACGAAATTTTGGAAAATCTGGTCGGATGATCCAAAACTAATAAATCCAAAATTTTACTCTAATTGGTATTATACAGGGCAAGTTATAACTATATTTATGAAAAATGTGTAAGTTACTTATACTTTTTTAATTTATACACTTTATGTAATGTGCTTGTTTCTTCATCTGTGTTGTAGTTTACTCTCCTGAAGAAGCTATTAACCAATGGCGAAATATAGAGTATATTAAGAAAAAGGGTTTTTAATCATACAGGCCGCACACCCGATAAGACTTTTCTTTAAATTCATACCGTACGGTCGAGAATATATACAACAAGAAATGAAGCAAGTCCGGACATAATAAGTCCATTGTAGTAGTACTGTAGCTAGAAAGCACCCTGTATATGTAAAAATTTTATTAACCTCGGTCGGTTTTTTTTTAATTTTTGTGAGTTAAAAGAGCTAATGCTGCATTTGATCCGTTTATTTATAAATTTTTAGTCATTACTTTTATATCAAAAATTCAGGTAGTAAACATGCAAAAATCACTTTCGTTATCTGTAGCCACTTGTGCTTTATATTATACTATAGGGTGTAACATGGTAATAAAATAAATAAGGATAGTAAAAACCATTAAATTCTAGAAAGTACACTTGTCTCTACTTTCAAATAATACAGAAATATGATTTTTAATTTTCTTAAAAAAGTTATCTTATACGTGTCCCCCTGGTTACCATTATTATTTTTATCCAATAATAATAAATAAAACTGCTTTGTGGCGCCGAAATTTTGTTTATTTATATCTATGATTATTCTAGAATATTTGCAGTATTAAATAAGTAAAAAAGAAGCCATATGCAGGGTATCCTCCGGGAACTGCTGCGATCGATTTCTGAAAAGTAAGCTTTGAAAAATTTTGAAAATTTGGAAGCATTATAAAGACAGTGGGGGACATACAACTTAAATATTTTGACGGCTCTACAACTTCTGGTTATACCGAATGGTAATGTCAACTTCCCTATTTTAAATAGAACACACTATATATATTTTTTTAATTCTATTTAAAATTCTAAATATTATTTATTTTTAATTTTCTATTCCTAATTAAAACCATTCTTGACTTATTTTAAATTTCATGTCATAAATGACGTTTGCAAGCTATTATATAACTATCAATTTCTTCTAAACAAAAGCCTTTAAGATGAATTGGGGTTGGGTTTCTTGTAGAGAAATCATTACTTTTGTAGACTGTATTAATATTTTCATAAGTAATAAATACAGAGTGGTCAAAAATAATCGTTAAAAATTAGTACGACAAAACCTATAAAAGTATTTGTTAAACCCCCATCTTACCTTATCCTATTAAGCGTTAAAAATAAGGATAGGTTTGTACTAGGATGTGTTCTCTAAAAAATTGTATAAATATATAAATATACCAACCTTAAGAAAATTTAAACCCTACTCCGCACGATTTAAATTTGCCTAATATTTAGCCCAAACTGTACAAGCTATTTAAACCGTTACCAATAATATAACGACCCGCATTCCCAAAGAAAAAGAAATAAATAGCCTTCAAAACTTTTAAAATTGTCAAATTAACTCTATTTTAAAACAAATGTAAACAAATAACCCAATAAAAGAAAATGTATAAATTTAAAGCAAATCCAGTTAATTGAAGGCCAAAAAGCAAAACAAAAGATATATATTATATAGAAAATAATTACTTACCAAAAGATACAAATGCAATTGCCAAAGAGGTAAACAAGGTAAATAAGATGTAACTTTATATTTTTATGTCTACAGATTTGCAAATTACAATCTCGAAACAGCATAATAATCTTAGTCTTTAAGGTACAAACAGCAACTAAATTTCGTTCAGCGAATAATACTAAAATCTATCATCCGAGAGGTTAAACCGGGGAAAAAAGGGTTTACAAGATTCTGATATTTGGTGAAAGGTTTACAAAATAAAATAAATTAGCAATGAGACCTCATACCCAAAATAAACAATGATGCAGGTGGGTGAAAATTCTTGATGTAAAACTCTATGATGGGAACAAACAAATGTATTGCTAATGACAAAATTAAACCGTTACAATACATTAAAAAATTACAAAAATATTAACGACATTAGGCAATTACTAGAAGACTGTTTAAAAACAATATATTAAGTCATAACAAAAGTGCATAACAGAAATGTAAAAAGAAAAACGTTGGGCAAAGATTTTTTTCTTTTTGATAGATTAGATTAGATTAGATTAGATTAGGAGGTGGATTGCATATCCTCTAACACTGCAACCTGCTCAGGTTTATTGTGTGTCCTCCGTCCATAGGTTAGAGCACGCTATCCAAGCCGGTCTGTTTAATCAGACTCCACAAGCTTGAAACTGGTCCCTTGGTATATCTTGCCGCTTTAGGTTTTTCTTTACCCAGCCTTGCAAACCGCAGACGACAAAGGGCTTCGCAGTAGCACCATACGTGTTCTGCGGTTTCTTCCTCCTCCTGGCAGAACCTACATAAGTTTCCTTCTGCCAGGCTCATAGTTTCCAGGTGTTTATTCAGTCTGCAATGACCTGTCAGTTGACCCACTATTATTCTTACTGCCTTTCGGTTATAATTCAGAAGGTCTTTTGTAAATTCTGGCAAGTAAGCCTTGATGAATACTTTCGCCTGACGCTGTCCTGGTGTTCTCCTCCACCAGTCTTGTGATTCCCTCATAATCCATGATCTAATGGAGGACCTTACCTGGCATGATGGAATACCACAGTAGGGCTCAGGACCTACCATTGTCCTGCCAGCCCCCTCCTTTGCCAATTTATCAGCTTCTTCATTGCCTTCGTGGCCTTCGTGTCCTGGTACCCAAGCAATGGTTAGCTTGTTGGACGCACCCACCTCTTCCAGGGCAATTACGCAGTCCCGCACCAGCTTGGAGCTGATTTTGCATGAACTGAGTGCCCTGATGGCTGCCTGGCTGTCCGAATAGATTACTATGGTTTTATCCTCATAGCTCCTTCTGATGATTTCCCTAGCACATTGTTCTATGGCTACAATTTCGGCCTGGAACACAGTAGGGTGTTGTCCGAGACCCAAGTTTATTTTCGTCCTTGGTTTGTCCCCATACTACCTGCTCCAACTCCTTGGTCTTTTTGATAACTAACATAAAATTACCTCAATAATTTTAAAAGGGAGCTAACATGGTTAACTTTATAGCCTGAATCAAAACAATAATACAAAGTTATAAAACAGATTTTTTTTTATTATTTCTCGTATACCTTAAAAAAAACAAAACAAAAAACAATAAATTTACATTGAGTCTCTATTAAAGGGCTTTAAATTTTAATACTATCTAAGCCTTAACAATATTAAGATTAGTTAAGTTACTTAAGCTCCGTTTTTCAAACTTAAAAGAAAAGCTTCTTGATAAGATTGTATTTTTATGAAAAAAATAAATAAAGGAAATAACCAACAAAACTGTACCTAAATAACTGTACAATAATTTGTTTTTTTATAAGTTTTTGTTTAAATAAAATAAAAACAAAACTCTAAAAGTTCTCAATAACGGCGACCATAAAAAGAAGAATAATTTATTGGCCATTATAGAAAAATGGGGAATTCCAGGGCAAAGCCATTATTTGTACAAAAGGTATACGTTTACTTAACTCATTAAAGCCTGGCTTTCTTAAGATACCTATATTTACTTTACTTCGTCAAAACTTTAAAATAGTTGAATTAATATCAAATTTTATAGGTCTTAAAAAATTATCAAATATAATATTAAATATATTTTGTTAACCCAAAAGTCGCCGAAATTTATTAGGTCGGCACTTTGATATAATATTTTTGCAAGCATATGTATATTAAAGGTATCATATCGTCTGTTTAAAGGTAACATTTACAAAGTGACATTTTATGGTTCAGGGAAAAACAACAACTTTATACAAAATTTGTGTAAAAAAAACGATCTTTTTATGTAAAATATTTTAATATGGATTTATCAATATTATTAATAGATCTAATAGATTATTTTTACAATAAAAAATTACTTTAAATAACTAAAATGCTCGAACAATTTTTTTAACAAAGGGAAATTGGGAAGTTTTACCCTTAAACCGACATAATAATTATTTATTTTGTCTAATTTAAAACAGCAGCATTAGCAAAAATATAATGGTTGAATACTAGATTTGACCAACCCGTATATTTTTAAATTTCTTTAAAAATTCAGAATTAAGGCTATCTTTTTCCCTTTGAGTTCAATTCTTTTCAGATCCTATAAATTTTCAGCATGAACTGCTGAGAATATAAAAAGGAAAATTGGTTGCCAAATATATTCAGGGCAGCTTAGAAAATATTTCCTTTGGTCTTTTCTGTTCAATATTTCACACGTTTAAAAATCCACGCTGCATACAAAATTTATCTTAGTAAAAAATATGCTTTTTATATCTTACATATATACAAAACTTGTTCATTTGCAAAGAATAAACCAATATATATTTAAAAATTAATGTAATTTTAGGTTAAAATAATTTTTCCCTTGCATTTAAATTTAAGGCTTAAAAATGTTTGTATATTTAAAGTACATTTAACGATTTTTAGGTTATTAACTTTTTTGTCCAAGTTTTTTTATTATTTTTATTTTTTAGGAGCTCCCTTTTTTGTAATATTTACTTATGTTAAATATTACGTTATTTTTGCTAAATTGTAATTGTAATCTGTAATAAGCAGACCACTTTTAATAGTTTTAACGATAAAACCAGAAAAATACACATAAGTTAAGTCTCATTTACACATAATTCAAAACCACAACATAGGATCAAAAGACAAAGTTACTAATTACAGAGCTAACTATCTTGTTATTCATTAAGCTATTATAATATATCATAAGGAGAATTAAATTATCCTACGAAAAACCATTCAGTTATTCTGAACCAAGTGTCTGGTTGTCCGACGGACATTTTTTAACTCTTTAAATCTTGAACTCTCTGATGAAACCTATTTTATTTTTGTAATTTTTGTATGTCCACCGTAGTATTTAGAATCAATACGATCCTAAACACCATAACTAGTTAAAATATATTAATTCCTTACGTATTTTTGCTTTTTCTCCGATGAACACACAACAAAGTCAACCACTATTTTAAATGAAACTTGGTCGACTAAGGCCGCAGTTATGCTAAAAAAAATGACAATGGATGGCTATCATTTACCAAGAATACTTACTCACTGACAGTGTATAGTACGCCATTTATATTTTCATTTTAAACTTATCGCGGCTGTCCAACAGACATACAGTACAAAAAACTTTTCTGTGATCAAATATATACAGTGACCGCCAGAAATGTTGAGCCAAATGGAAAACTTTTTATTTGTGATTTTTCAAAAAATGTATTCTTAATAAAAACTCTGCATGCAACAAAATTTACAAAACAACTATCAAATTTTAAATATATACGAGGTGGGTGCAAATTAACCAATATGGTAAGAAGGAAACTACTTTTATTTTTGAACATAACAAAAATATTATTTAAAAAATTGTATATAATTAAAAGTAATGTTATATTTTAAAAGCATAATATTAATATTGGAAGAAAAACTTACTTTTCCCACTTACCCCGTATAGAGATTAAATCGAACTAAATTAACTGCTGTAAATTATCAATATTACCCTTAAACTAAAAAAAAATGTCAAAGATATTTTATTCATAAAGCATTTAAGTATATTTAGATCAATTTAAAAGATAAACATAAATGTTTGCCTTTTTGTGGTTAAATAAGGCCAAAACTTGAAAGACCCTTTAAATTCATGTTCCATGTCATTTTTTCCTTTTAAAAAACATCTTACCTTTGAAAAATATAAATTTACTTTAATAATTTACAATTAAAATGGTTAAAAATTAAACTTTATTAGAATTATGGTAATAGGAAAAAAGCATATAAAATTAAAAAATATATATATTTTAGGATTAATCTAAATAGGTACAAACATATGATAATAAATTTTAAAATCCGAAGACGTTCTTAATAAGGCAAAAACTATGTGAGAAATTAATCTAAAGGGGATTTTAATTTTTGAACCTATTGATCCACAAAGAAGGAAAAATGTACGTTTGTTTTTTGATTGATCCAAATGTACTTAAATACTTTATGAATAACAAAGCTTTAACATTTTTTAAAAATTTTAAGACAATATGGATAATTTACGGCAGTCAATTTAGTTCGATCTAATCTCTATACGGGGTAAGTTGGAAAAGTAAGTTTCTTTTTTCAATTAAATATTAGGAGGCTCTGCTTTTAAAATATGACATATCTTATCTATTTCTAAACAAGTTTTTTAAATAATATTTTTCTCTAAGTTGAGAAATAGGGGTAGTTGTCTCTTGTACCATATGTATTCGTTAATTTACACCTACTTCGTATACGCTCTGGTTTATTTAAATTTTGATCAGTGTTTTGCGATTTTCGCTGTATGCAGAGATTTTTATTAAGAATAATTTTTTTAAGAAATCCAAAATAAAAAAGGTTTTCATATGGTTCAACATTCTGGCGGTCACTGTATAGGTAAAAAAATTTAACCTAGACAATTTTAAAAACCGCATATATTTTTTCCTAATAAGTAGTATATACCCACATAATAATTTTTATGCATGTATCTAAATAAAAGCGTTTTTTAAAAATATGAAGTTATTTATACTATTGTTTCAAGGGGACCAAGAGTAACTTTATAAAACACGTTTTTTGCATTACTTAAAAACTATTAAAAAAGCAATAAATTGCAGAAATAATAACATTTATTTTTTTATAAAAATTACTTTTTATTAAATAGGGGCCATAAAACTCTTAAAATTATATATATGGTGTCCAGTAACTCAACCGACAAACTTTAAAAAGTAAATATATAATAAAAAATAAGAAAAAATTTCTTATGAACAAATGTCATAAAAATCTTAGTTTTTTAACTACGGGGTGTTAAAAATTTAAAAAACAACGTTTTTCTATTATAACGTTTAAACCAATTTAGATATTTTAAGAAAATTATGAAGACGTCTCCTATGCATAAAAAGACATTTATTGATAAACAAGAAAAAAATACATTTTTACCCGTGTCGTCCATAAGAGGTTAAGGGTAAATATTTTTTTAGAAGAAAACGGTAAGCCACTGCAATTTTATAATTAAAATTCTTTTTCAAATTCTCGTTTAGTTTAGAACAAATTTGGTCTTTTGCCTTTTTTTGTTTGGCCTACGGTTTACGCGTAAATAAATAGAGACCATTTCTCGACATGGTCAAATCACTATCTAGTTAATTAAGAATAAAAAAAAGAATAAATTACGAAGGTTAATATTTACTGTAGAATTTAATATTAGTAATACGAAATGCCCATGCCAAAAATTGCTTTTTATTTTTTTATCCAAAAACCGTTTATCAACCAAAAAAGTTTGGAGATTAACTTTGATTTAAACTAAATGGGGATTAAAGAAAATATTTTTATTTTGGAAAAATGCAGCAACGTACCATTTTTTTCTTAAAAAATATTTACCCTAAATCCCTTATGGACGGCACTCATAACAATTATTTTTTTACTTGTATATCAAAAAATGTCTTTTATTGCATATGCTACGTCTTTAAAATTTCTTTAAAATTTTAAAATTGGTATAAAAGTTACAATGAAAAAACGTCAATTTTTTAAATTTTTTAACACCCTGTAGTTGAAAAACTAAGACGTTTAAGACATATGTTCATATAAAGTTTTTTTCTTATTTTTTATTTTGGAATCACCTCTTAAAGTTTATCGGTTGAGTTACTGGAAACCCTGTATTTTTGTTTCTTACCCAATTACCATCTGTTAAAACCTTATCTAGCCACTAAACGTAATAATAAAACATATTATTTTTAATTTTTTATAACAGTATTATATTTTTGGTTAGTTCTGGTTAGTTCTTCATTTCAAAATCTAATTTTTTCAAAATTTGTACTTTCTAAAGTAATAATTCTAGCAATTTAAACTAGGCTGTAAATTATGTTGCAATTCCTATTATATAATTTTTTATTTTAGATAAAGGAAAGTATTTATAAGGCTTTCAGGTTGATTTTTTGTTTGTCTTCGAAGAGGGTCTACAAGAGGACAAATACACTAAAAATTTTATATTAAAAAAATTAAAAATTTTGCTCGTAAAAATATAATTGGCGATGAGAAAATGTTGACTTTGTGTACAGGGTTCGCAAAAACTTAAAAACATTATTTTTCTTTAAAAATAAACTACCCTTAATTTTTTATAAAAATGTCATAACAAATTATTTTGTAATCGATAAAATCAAAAATTACTTTTTTAAATTAAACTCCATAAATTGGCAAAAACGCCTTGATCATATTCGTTTACAGCTGAAAAATTGTGATGTGTAGGAATTTGGAGAAAACAGATGAAAATTATATTAATTTTTTAGGTCATTTTATTATCAAAATTTAAAATAATTATAATTTGATGACTCTTACACAATCAGTATTATGAAATTTTTTATACCCCTGTAATATATTAAAACCATTTAAATGCCAGTTTAAATAAATTTTTCAATTATCATTTTATTTAAAAATAAAAAATAAAACTTTTTTAACTTTTGGAGAAAAAATAGGTCATTTAAGTTATTGTGTACCTACCCCGTACAAAATATTTATATTTTTCCCCTGTAAATCATATATTTTTTACAAGCAAAAATTTTTAATAGGAATTACTTTTTGTGGAACAATTATGTTTTTTTACCATTTATCCCCTTGTAAACCCCATCTGGGCACAGTCTGCAGATGTTTAAACTTTCTTTTATTTTTAACGTTGCCAATATATTTTGTTATTTAATATTAGTGATTAATTTTCCAAAACTGAAAGTAAAACGATATTTATTTAATTAATTTGGGAAGTGACCTGAAGTATTATTTTTAAGCTTATAAAATAATTAAATATACTATGTAGTTAATAGCATAACTTTTGACAGTAATTCAATCAATTCTACTATGCTTGAGTGTATTCAGTTCGATCAACAATGTAGAATCGTAACAGACTTTCGACGACAAATATACTTTGCAGCGAGACATCGGCAATTTTATTTCTATTTTATGTCTTGCTTATGTCGTTTTACAAATAAAGGTCAGCGTTTTATGTAAAGAATATTTGCAAAAAGTCTCTCAGTTATATACACAAATCAATATATTATGCCTATGTCCACTATGTAACGTAAATATTATGTTTAACCAAAAATATATAATTTAACTTACTTTAAAAGGCTGACAAACAATTTACTATGTACTATGTTAATACTAAACTTTTTTTAAATTTAGGATTTAAATACATAGACAAAGTAAAAAGATCATTTTGATCTTTTTAATAAATTATCAACAAAGTCTACTTATGTTTTTTTTTCTAAATTCTTTAAAGGTATGGTTTTTCTGTAAATAAAAAGACCATTTTTACTTTATTCTACACTATGTATTAAATTATGCTAGTCATTGTTTACACTACACTATGTGCGTAGGTAGGTAGTAGTTATTTAAATAAATGACGTCTGTGGTAGCACTACCGCGTTGTCTAAAAGGTGCTGTAAAATGCAAAAATTGCATGTTTCAGTGCTTGAATAACGTTGACGAAACAGGGTAAAAGATGGATTAATCATCTAATAACCCGGCACTCACGGTACACAGGTATTAAGGCATAAGCCTTTGTGAGATGTCACAAAGACTAAAAAACCTTAACCAATGTTTAAAAGCCAATTATTTTCTTTTTTTATTTGATTTGGAAAACTAATGGAAAATAAACGCAGAGCGATGCAGATATCTCTTTCGCAGGATCTTAATTTAATATTGGATTGGAGCGCCAAAAATCTTGTCCATTTTAATGTATTCAAAATACAATCATGTTCCTTGTCGTGAAAAAGTCATCAAATACTCATCCTCTACTTATGAGCGGCCAAGTTTTACAGAGCAAAGACACCTTCAATCTTGTGGGCGTCACATTTGAAAGTAACCTTAACTGGCATAAACACATTGTATCTACAGCCACGGCAGCCTTAAAAAGCTTGGATTTCTCTTTCGAGCCCAAAGTATTTCCCCTCCTAATTTATACACTTTATATGTGTCCCAAATTCGACCTACCTTGAAATATTGTTCCCATATCTGGGGTATGGCGTCCCCCACAACCCTAAGCATTCTTGATTCTATTCAAAGAAGAGCTGTCTCATTAATGATTCTTCACTTACAGAAAGGCTTCCCTTTCTTGCCCATCGTCGCGCTGTGGGGGATTTATCGATCCAACTGGACAGGCCCCGAACTTCCCACTTTGGTCGTTCTTTTATCCCTAGAGTTTCTAGATTGTGGAACCTGCTGCCCGCGGAGGTCTTTCCTTCCCCCAAATCTTCAAGTATTTAAGTCCCGTGTCAACAAACTCCCTCTTACCTCGCTTAAGACACCCACGGTACGTTAGTATTTAGGCTTTTAGCCTTCGGGGTTTGTCGAAAGATTAAAAGAAAAATCTCCATTAACGCTGACACAAAATATCTACTAACCTACCATGTATGTCTGACGTCTTCGACATTTACACATTTTTTCTCGAATATGTGCTACTTTTTGTATTCTAAACTTATAACTTTGTAGCTTTTGTTCATAAATAATCTTATCGTCAGTGAGTGAGTCCATTTTGAAGTTAAACCTATTTTCTGTGTTTATGGTATTATAAAAGTTTGCGGGATCGGTCGTATAAACAATATTACAACTTTATTGTTGTTTTCTTCTAGTTTTATTAACCATAATAAATGTATACAGGGTTTAATTTAAAAACTTTTCATGCAAATATTTAATAAAAGAAGACAAATGTTACACTAGGAACTAAAAAAACTAAAACCACTTAACTTCAGTCAAAGGATGAGTATTCCCATGGGCGCCGGCAGGATGACCTTTAAAGGGGTGCAAAAATTTTAAATGTTGAGAAGTAAGAAAAAAATTGAAAATCCCAAAATTTAAAAAAAGTTTCTTTTTCATAAATAATGTTCTCTTATATTCGTATACCGCGCCGCGGACATTCAAAAGCAGTGGGGAGGTGTGTGCAAAAGCAAAGAAAACTTTATTTTTACCGTACAAAATGTACTTTTTCTAACATTTGCTGATACTACTTAGAAGCCACAAAATTTTACTTTAGTTGAAAATATACAGCACGAAATCCTATAAGAAAATGTTGTAGACACTTGCAGATCAAGGCAAAATGATTTTTTTTATCTTTGGACAAACCACGAAGGCTTAAAGCCTAAATACTAACGTACCGTGGGGGTCTTAAGCGAGGTCAGAGGGAGTTTGTTGACACGGGACTTAAATACTTGAAGATTTGGGGGAAGGAAAGACCTCCGCGGGCAGCAGGTTCCACAACCTAGAAACTCTAGGGATAAAAGAACGAACAAAGTGGGAAGTTCGGGGCCTGTCCAGTTGGACCGTATAGGGATGCATACGCGCGGAACCACGAGTTTCTCTGTTGGGAACCGTGAGTGGAGGAACTATACTGGACAATTCTTCAGAGCAGAAGCCATAGAAGTACCTATAAAAAGCGATAAATCCCCCACAGCCCGACGATGGGCAAGAGAGGGAAGCCTTTCTGTAAGTGAAGGATCATTAATGAGACAAATAGCTCTTCGTTAAATAGCATCAAGAATGCTTAGGGTTGTGGGAGGCGCCATGCCCCAGATATGGGAACAATATTCCAAGGGAGGTCGGATTTGGGACACATATAAAGTGTATAAATTAGAAGCGGAAAAATACTTCTTGGCTCGAAAGAGAAATCCAAGCTTTTTGAAGCTGCCGTGGCTATAGATATAATGTGTTTAAGCCAGTTAAGGTTACTTTCAAATGTGACGCCCACAAGATTGAAGGTGTCTTTGCTCTGTAAAACTTGGCCGCTCATAAATAGAGGATGAGTATTTGATGACTCTTTTCGCGACAAGAAACATGATTGTGTTTTGGATGCATTAAAATGGACTAGATTTTTGGCGCCCCAATCCAATATTAAATTAAGATCCTGCAAAAGAGATATCTGCATCGCTCTGCGTTTGTATTCCAAGCCAGGTTTAGTGATGGGTTTAGGAACCTGAAAACTGGAGTGAAGGGTACTATCGTCGGCGAAACTATGAATGGAATTAGTTGTAGACGAGAGAAGGTCGTTGATGTGAAGAAGAAACAATGTTGGTGCCAGAACTGAGCCCTGAGGGGCTCCAGCATTTACTTGGTAAAAGCTTGAAGAATGGCCGTCCACAATAGCTAATATACGTCGATCAGATAGATAACTAGAGAACCAAGTACAGAGTTTAGTTGAAAGACCATAGGAGGGAAGTTTATTAAGAAGTACGGCATGCCAGACCTGGTCAAAAGCTTTGGATATATCAAGAGCAACGATCTGGGACTCACCTAGAAACTCAAGCGACTTATTCCAACAGTGTGATACGAAGAAAAGAATATCTGCTGTAGATTTGAGAATTAATTAATTTTTCCATTACTTTACAAAGAACTGAGAGATTTGAAATTCTCTCTGTAGATAGATCGAAGGGATTTAGATCCTTTCTTGGGAATAGGTTGAACACGTGCAGCTTTCCAGCTCTCTGGAAAGATACTTGTGTCGTCAGAAATTCGAAAGAGCCGAGTTAAGATTGGTGCAAGTTCTGGAGCATATTTTTTAAAATGATTGCTGGTATGCCATCCAGCCCAGACAATTTCTTGGTGTTAAGGGAAGAAAGGATACGCTTAATGTGTTTTACTTTAAAAAATAATATCGGGCATTTTATAAGAAACTGGGGTAACCGCTGGAATTGGATGATTTACAGGAGGGTCAAGGGTTGAATTGGCAGCAAATTGTTTGGCAAATAGTTCTGCCTTTCCTTAAGCGGTAGAAATAATTTCATCTTCCAAAGTTAGTGGTGGGAAAGAACTGGTACAAAAATTCCTACTTATGTTTTTCGCAAAGGACCAGAAAGATTTCATGCCATTTGAGCAAGAAAGAACTTTGTTTTTAATACGATTGTCAAAGGAGTCTTTGGCTTCAGAAATTGTTTGATTGTAGTAGTTTCTTGCTTCAATGCTGGCCTGTCGGTTTTCTGGACTAGGATCCTGTAGAAACTTCTTGTGAGCCTGAACTTTTAAAATTCTAGTTTTATCACAAGATTTGGAAAACCAGGGTTTGTTATTGGATTGTTTGGGGTTCTTGATGGTGTGTGGAATATAGGTTTCAATGCCTAATTGAATTGATTCAGTTAGTTGATTGCAAATTTGAGAAGGATCATGAGAAGAAAAGCAGATGGAATTCCAGGGGTAAGTGGCGAAGAAGTCCCTTAGGCCATCCCAGTAGGCTGAGTTGTAGTGTCATACGGTGCGTGGTGGCATGTATTCATTTACCTCGGGATGTGCAGGGTAAGATATAGTAACTAAGCCATGATCTGAGCGACCTAGGGGTGCTGTGGTAGATGTTTCATAGAGTTCGGGGTTAGTAGTAAGAAAGAGATCTAGGGGATTTAAACTATGATTTGGGGCTCTAGGAAAGTAGGTGGGTTTCATAATAAGGTTGGTAAGAGAGTTACTGACTGCGAAGATTTCGGCTGCTCTGCCTTGAATTCGACATAGGAATTATTAGATGGGGACTGGTACAAACAGCAGATAAATTTAGTTGAACACCTAAGGGAAAGTTTGAGCCAAAGGATATCAGGCCTACCCGATTCAAGATTGGAAACTCGAGCACAAGCCAGATCGTTGCGGACGTAAGCACATACGCCACCATGTGGGCGGAAAGACGAAATAAGTTCGTAGCCTGGGAAGAGAAGGTAGCTGGTTGAAAATTTAGAACTTATTTGTGTTTCCGTTAGAAACAGTATGTGGGGCTTAGATGACTGAAGGTGATGGTGAACGGAGTTTATATTGGTGTTAAGCCCACATATGTTTGCAAAAGAAATTAAACTTCTCGATAAAGGCCTCCCGAAGATCCGAATGGATGGGTATTTTACCTCCGGAATATTTTACTTCCGGGTGTGCCGCCATCATTTGTACATAGTTTGGGGGTTAAAAGGAAAAACAGAAAAGAAAGAGAAGGAAGAAGGAAAACTGACTCACACACCCAGAACCCAAAACGTCCGTTAAGACTTCACGGGTCCTTTAAAGGGCGAGTGAGTGGGGTGGTACCTCCTCAGGCGAGGAAAGCTCCTCTACCACCTACTTGACAAATGTTCTGCAAACCATTTATTTGCAATGGACCTGGTAGTGGAGAAACGGTCTCTTAAGTCCAATAATCTTAGGCGGCGATCTTTACGGTCTGTTGTTCTACGGCGGCATCCAGTGCTCCTTGCTCTTTGCGTACGGCCTTCTTGAAGCCATGCCTGACAACACCTTACCACAGTGTCTACACTTCTTCGCATTCTAACTGCAATTTTCCGAAAAAGAAAGTCCAGCTTCCCGAAGTTCCACTATACGGCCCCTATCAAACTCACTAAGTTGACGAAATCGTACAGGTCTTCGTACTCTAGGCATCGTAACCAATCGTAAAGAATGTCAACAACTAAAATCCGCCAAATTTGGATCTTTACTGCGGCTGCAATATTCATTTTTAGATCGTTAGTGATTTAAAAAACAAACAGTATAAAAACCGGAATGTCAAACTGATAAGGCTAAAAATTTTATCAATTGTTATTTACAGTAAGATAAATGAATTCACTAAATTTTAATAAAATTAAACCATTTAAACTGGGTGTTCGGATTTCTATGTCACTTAGTATATGAGCCCCATATACAGGTCATGATGACATTCTCAAAAAATATATAATCCAAAACGATCCGATCGATTTCCACAAGCCGAAATAGTAACAGTATTTTTTGACATATTTAAAATGCTATAGCCGCTTTCCCCACCGATGAAAAGGTATACATTATATAATTTTTTTTCTTATCATATAAGCTTTGCAACCCAATAGATCTCTATAACAGTCCAGTAAATTCCCATTAAGCAACTTAAGCTTCCCTACTATAAGACTCCTCCCCTCTTTACTTAGAGAGGTTTTACTTGAAAACCGTTTCTCTTATCACAGAAATGTATGGGACCAAGTAATTAATTTTTTTGTGGTCTGTTAACTAATAAGTATAACTTAAATTAAAAAATTACATACGCACAAAATTTTGGTCATCTTTACTGTTTAACCCCTTTTTCTGCCACTAAATTTAGGTTTTTAACTTTTTTTAGTACAACAAATAAATAAACTGCATAAAGTAACAGTAAAATGTTAAGTTTTTAAGATTTGATGAAAAAATATAGCCACAACTCAAAATAAATATTTTTTTACCCTAGCAAGTCGGAGGAGGTGCTTTTTACTAATATCTTTATGAAAATAAGTACTTAATATTTTAACCTCGAAATTACGCCCTTCAAAAATTGGCAGGAAATTTTGAAACTCCCTGTATAACTCTTTTTACAGACTGTTTACGTATAGGATTACCAAGTAAGCAATTGGATAAAAAAATTAATTTTTCCAAAAAGTAATTCCTGATAAAAATATTGGCTTGTAAAAATTTCATTCATATTCTTTTTATTTTTTTTTTTATTTTTAGCAAAATTTCATTAATGATATTTATTTAAAATAAAGTTTGTAATCGATAAAAATTTTATAAGAACATTTTGTTAAACTCTACAGTTTGGCGAAAATACCTTTATTTAAAATTCTAAAACGCTTTGATCACAATTGCTTACGGCTTATAAATTGTATGGTGGCAAATGTTTAAAAAGCAAACTTTCACTTAATATTTGTTGTAATTTTAAAACTTTATACATTATTTAAATAAAAAAATCTAAATAATTAATTAAATAAATTTTATAAAACTTTTTGATACCCCTGTAAAAGAAATGGTCACTAATTCTTCATTTCAACGGCTAACGCCATTAAAAAAGTTAAATTAACAATGTGTTTAAAAACAATAAAGTAAGGAAAAAGTTATGTTTGTAAAAGTTTCTGCAAGCCCTATATACAAAAATTGACATTTTCTCTTCGTAAACCTTATTTTTTCAAGAATGACTTTTTTTTTAAAATAAAATTTTATTCATCCTTTTATAAAACTCATCAGTAGACAGTCTGTATAGCTTTACCATCTAGAATTTAATACAGAGTCAAAATTTGTTAAAATATACAGGGTGTTCCATTTAAAAAACCCTCTTGACAATAAAAAGTCTGTTTTTGAGACACCTTGTATATCAACTGATACTGTCAGTAAAAAAGTGCATCCAAATATTTTAGGTCTATTTTTGTATTTAGTACAGGGGCGAATTTATTTCATGTATAAATAGAGTTGGGACACCCTGTATATTTTTTTATTGAATTTCATAATTTTATTTTATACAAAGAAAAACATTTAATTTGGATTAAAAGTAGTGGTTTAGTCTGATTTAGTTAAAAATACTAACTAAAAACAAAATTTTCCGACAGAAAGACTTAATCAAGTCACTTATTTCAAGTTCTAAACTTTTAATAATCTTTCCTAATAACTTCCATTTATTCCTAAGATTTTCTGGCTTAAACATCTTAACAACGTTGTCAAATCTTAAAACCCTTTTTAACAAAAAAAATAACTTAAAGTTTTTCACCTATTTCAATATTATCTAATTTTTTAGAAACAACCTAAAACGGTGTTTAAGTGAACCTTGAAGTTTATGGTACATTAGACTCGGTAAAAACAAACAATATTTTTTGAACGATACTACAAAATACACGGTGATTCAAAAATCGATCATGAAACTTAAGGGGTGATTATACTTGACAAAATAAGGGTAGAGCTTCATATAATTTTTTTCAAAATGTCATTCGTTAAAAAAAAAAGTTTTTTTTAATACTTCACACCGTAGTTCAAAAACTAAGACGTTTAGGACATATGTTTATATGAAGTTTTTTCTAATTTTATGTTGTAGAATCGCCCCGTAAAGTTTGTCGGGCGACTTACTGGACACCTTGTATGTATGTAGGTAATTTGATTGATATTGATGGAAACTTTGATGTCTATTGGTGCCTAAACGGTGAGGTTTATCGACTTTAATAAGAAGTACCTTATTTTTTAAGTTTTTAATTATCTATAAAATGGTTCTCCCAGCTTTGCGATATCTGTGAAAATAAAAAGTTATGATGTAAATAAATTTTAAGTTTTAGGTAAAGTGCCCTCCGGCGGTATTTAAAAAAGTTCTTTTGTCTTAAAATTTTAGAATCTGCAAAGCTCGATTTGTGTGCCAAATATCAACCGGATTGGTTAAAAAATAAATGCAATATGGCAAAATAACCAAAATAATTTTTGAACTTTGACGTCTTGTAACTCGAAAACGAATGACATTTTAAAAAATTTAATATGAAGCTCTACCCTTATTTTGTCAAGTAAAATCACCCCGTTAGGTTTCGAAGTCGATTTTTGGATCACCCTGTATAATTTATGATGACAGAAAAAATATTGTGAAAGTTAGAGCACCTATGTATTATTAATTATAAGAAGTCTTACTGCGACAAACAGTTTTTTGTCAAAAATATTTTTTATGCAAAGCTCGCAAATTATTGATCAAGAGAATTTTACCAACACACATTCTTAAAGAAAATTTAACCCACAAAAAAGCTCTCATTGAATTATTTTTTCACTTTTGTCCTTTTGGGTATGGATTTTTGTTACTGCTACAAATATCAATTTAAATAAATACACAACATATTTTTAAAGGATAGATGCGCTACAAAAAGGTCTCATAACATTTTTTAAATAATGTGTCGGCTAAAAGAAGTTTTTTAAAGCAAGGCATTAAATTTTAAGAAAAAAAAATAAAAATTGGGTAAAACAATAAATAGCTAACAGTCAGTGTTCAGAATCATTAGCCTAGTTTACACCGGGAGAACCAAATTTTTAGTTCGAGGTCTAAATGACGTCACGCGTACTTTATTCGCGGTGTAAACACTTGATTATTAAAATTTGCTACTCCAATTCAGTCCTTCTCAAATGGGGTGACAAATATGGACTTTTTTAGTGGACCAAAATGACAGCCTTGATCTTTTACAGTACGCATTTCGATGAAAAAGACGTTGAATTTCGGTCTTAACCTAATAATTTTGTTGTTTGTTTAAATTTTTTAAAATTTTGTTGATATTTAACCAAAACTGTTTGCGTATTGTTTTTTCATATGGAATTTAAAAGCGATAGAGTTTTAAAAGATAAAAACGAGGTTAGGTTCTGGTCATATGCTCAGCTGTCATTTTGGTACTAGGATTAAACGTGAATTAAATTGATCCATAAACTAAGTTGGTGTAAACACTAGTGAACTAACAAAAATAAGTCCTAGGTTTGGTCCACGGATCTAATTGGTCCTCGCGGTGTAAACTAGGCTATTATACCTATGCAGGGTGTCCCACCGGGAACTACTGCGATTGACATCTTGAAAAAACGGGCTTTGGAAAATTTTGTAAATTTGGTAGCATCATAAAATATTTTGATAGCTCTATTGCTTCCGGTTATACCGGAAGTCAATGTCAACTTCCTTATTTTAAATGGAACACCCTATATATTATTTATTTTTTAGATTCTAAGTAAAATTCTAAACATAATTTATGTATAATGTTCTATACTTAGGTCCAACCGTTTTTAACTTATTTTAATTTTTATGTCAAAAATGACGTTTGCAAGCCATTATATAACCATCAACTTTTTCTAAACAAAGGCCTTTAATAGGAGTTGGGGTTGGGTTCCTTGTAAAGAAAGAACTACTTTGGTAGCCTGTTTTATTATTATCACAATTAATAACTACAGAGTGGTTAAAAATAAATCTTTAAAAATTATAATAAAAATCTTAAAAGTCATTTTTTTTAGAAGTAAACCCCTATCTTTTATTACCTTATCCTATTAGGCATTTAAAATAAGGGTAAGTTTGAATAAGGATGTTTAATCCAAGAATTTATAGTTTTGAAATATAAACGATTTTATATTTATCTATTCTAACAATGCATTTAAGAATTGGTAGGTACAGTGTAATTGGCTATGACGCCGCATTTCGTTGTCAAGGCCAAGTAGAAGCCAAACTAATCCGTACTTAAAAGCATAGTTAGAATAGATAAATCATTAATGGTTAATATTTCGAAGACTATACATTTTGGAATAGACATCCTTTACAAACTTATCCTTATTTTGATGCTTAATAGACTAAGGCAAAAAAGTGGGGGTTTCCATTAAAAAAAAAAACTTTTAAGGTTTTTGTTGTAATAATTTTTATTAATTATTTTTGACCACTCTGTATTTATTAGTTGTGAAAATACAGTCTACTAAAGTAGTTAGTTCTTTCTCTATAAGAAACCAAACCCCAACTCATATTAAAGTCTTTTGTTTAAAAGAAATTGATGGTTATGTAATGACTTGCACACGTCATTTTTAACATAAAATTTAAAATAGGAAAATAATACTAATTGCTGCAACTGTAAGAAAAATGTGACAAACAAATTTCATAGTGCAGTGCGCCAAAAAGGTAAAAAAGTAGCCGATACCCTGAATTCCCCATAGAAGAACTTTAAAGAAAGTTTTAGAAATCTGGCAGCACTGTCCATTACTTGTATAATTGCCAGCACAGCACTAATTATATACTTTGCTTTAATTCCGAACTTGTTGAAAAGTTTAAATTACTTTATATGCCGGACTGAAGGTTCCGAAACTAAGAACGGCCCAACTTTCCGCTAAAACATGTTGCGGGGCCGCTTTTATTTTTCCTGCCGGAGAAATTATTTAATCCTGCTGTCTCAAGTTTTAAGCTTGTAAATTGCCTAATTTTAAATAGGTTCTTTTAAACTTTTATACATAATACAAAAAGGTTTTGACATATTTTCCTTTTTTTTTTCACGCAAACTTTTCATTATACACTGCGTTTATAAATCTGCACAAATCTAAGTAAACATTGGGTATTCATAAATCCATTAATATTAATTTTATTTTTATTTTCTAAAAGCAATGCAAATATTGTCTAGACTTGCTAGTTCAATAAAAAAAAATGTTGTCACTTACAAAATTATTTGTCTCGATGTAAAGATTTAGCAACAAATTGAAAGCCGAAAGTAAAAAAGTTAAGAGATCTTTATTATCTCACAAAAACTAGTTACGCCATCTTCGCACTGGATTTTTCTAGATAAAATTCAACCAAAAATTTTTTGCTGCTTACGAAATTATTTGTCACGATGTAAAAAGTCAGCAAAAAGTGGAAACGGAAGTCAGAAAATATTGTAAATCGGTTAACTCACAAAAACCGGTTACGCCATATTCGCACTCGATTTTTCCAAGTAAAATTCAATCAAAATAATTGTTGCTGATCACGAAATTGTTTGTTAAGGTAAAAAGAGTAAGTACCAAATTATAAACCGAAAGTCAAGAAAGATTAGAAATCGGTTAACTCACAAAAGCCGCTCACGCCAGCTTTGCACTCGATTTTTCTAAGAAAAAGTTATTCTTAAAATTTGTTCCTGCTCACAAAATTTTTTGTAAAGATAGATTAGAAATCGGTTAACTCACAAAAACCGCTCAAGCCATATATTAAAATAGAATTTGGCATGAGGATATACTACATAAATTGCATTGTTTAGCAATTCTTGTTATTTCCAAGCCAGATTATACGTGTGTGTGTATCTCCGAAATCATTCATTACGTACTAAGTTAAGTTGGATTTAATCGTCATATTTCAGCCTCAGAAATATGTGGAAGCATTTTTTCTACAAATTTTAAAAATACCCTGTATATCATGTAAGATGTGTAAAAGGCGTATAATTATTTTATGTTAATCCTGACTACATAAACAACAAAGTATTACCAAAAAATTGCATTTTTTTGTTAACATTGATCAAAAATAAAAACTGTTTTATTTTTATAAAAACCGCTTATTTTATAACACAGAAAATAACTCTATATCCCTATAAAAGAAGTTAAACCTCGTATCAAGTACTATCAGGATTACCGCTACTCCACTATCCCTAATATTATACCCACCCCTACCGGACTTTATTATCTCTAAACATAAAAGGACCTCCTTACTCAGCAGAACGCTGAAAAGGACCACTTGTGGCGATTTTTCTCGCTGCCACAAGTGTTTCTTTGTGGCACAGAATAAACCAACTATCCTTGTAAGTACACGTATGTAGGGCCCTCGAATATACGGTCTAAGTAAGCACGTTGCAAAAATTTCTGTCGGGATCACAAAAACATGTCTGCCTATTAGAGTTGGTATTTTTATACGAAGAGTGATAAAAAAGTCTTGTACTTGTAAATTTGTGATTATTCTCGTACTTTCTATCGCATTAATCCAAAATACCTAATAACTTTTCCTTTGGTTCAGATTTACAGATTTCTTTGAAAGCTATTAATAATAATTAATTTTTTGACTAACCCAAAATCGCATGGTGCGAGATCTGGGTTATTTGGTGGATGATGTAACGCTTTGAACCTGATATTTAATTATTTTGTAAGATCAGTGCCTCTGTGATCTTCAAGTTGTGCAGTCACGTTTCGTAAGAGGCTACATAGCGTTCCCAGGGTAGGCAGCTTAAGGGTAGTACGGACGTTTAGGTGCCCTTGGGGATCGAGAAAAGACTCACGCTAAATTCATAACATCTTTCTTCTGGAACTAAGCGCTTTGAGTGAAGATTCCTAAAAACCTGATGTTTTTATATTAGCGCGCGCACGTGTTTTCGTAACGGCCGAGGACGGTGGCTCCTTCTACTGAAAGCGTCAGCAAGTGACAGTGAAGGTTATGCACAATACTAGTAGCAGTTTTTGGATTGACAGCAACAATTTATGTATTGAATCGATTATAAGGACTCTTTGTTTGACCTCCGGACAGTGCGGACGTGCGTAGAGGACTACAAAGTTCTTCCCGGAGTGGCGGCTAGAGGTGTCGTACGAACGTTTTTTACCTTCGGGGATCAAGGAAAGATTCACGCTAAATTGACGGCATCTTTCTTCTGGATCTAAGCGCTGTGAGCGAAGATTCCTATAAGCTGATGGTATCCTGTTTGGTGGTGAACACGAGGTATTTCTCAAATGGCGGGAAATGGATGGGCGTACCATGGGAACTGTTAGTAGTGAAAGTAAAGGTTATACGTAACACCAGTAGGAGATCTGGGTTTGACAGCCGACAATTTATGCATTGCATCGATTGTTGAATTATTTGTTTTCTTTTTGGAATTTCTGGGAGCTACGAGCTCGATTATCTAGATTTTCTGCCGACGAAGCTCTGAAAAGCATAGTCCGACAGGGGAGAGCTGGTTAATCGTCTTGCAACGGGACCAACAGCAGAGAAAGCAAAACAAAGCATTTTGTGAGATCAATGTGCAGAAGCATTATTAAGCTTTTTAATATTTGGGGAGAACAAGTATGACTTTACCAATATTTAGATTTTTTAAATTATTTACAGTATTGACCACATTTGGTCAAATTATTCATGATACTTTAACTTTTGTTTCAAATTATTTTATATACACATACTTTAGATATTTTTATAACAAATTTAACACCTCGTAGTTCAAAAATTAAGACGTTTAGGGCATATGAGCTTTTTTCTTATTTCTTGGTGGAAAATCACCTTCCAAGTTTGTTCGCATTTTTTAGGAGCACTCTGTATAAGAATACAATTTATGGGAAGAAATCTATTTTGAGATCACAAGTACACTCCTAAATTATTTGTAGTCAATTTTAAAATACCCTGTCTTAACTGTTTTATCTATTGTCATTTAATTTCTGATTTTAAACTCTACAGTGTGTCCAAGGATAGGTGTTACAAAGGACATATGAACCTAAAATTTTTGAATTTTAAAACAAAGTTTTGGGAAAGCTGGTCGCTTGGTCCAAAACTACTAAATATAAAATATTACTCTAACTGGTATTATACAGGGCAAGTTATAACTAAAAATATAAAAAATGCTCAAGAGCTAATTACTTTTATTTTTTAAAATTAAACAAACTTGTATAAGTATTTTTGTAAAGGCTTAAATTTTATGTCAAAATTTAAAGTTAATGCATAAAAGTAAAAAAAATGTAATTGTTATTAGGCATTACAACTTAAAAAATGGGCAAGAGGGAGAAAAATTTAAAAAGAAATTTAATAATTATAAATATTTCTTAAAAATTGACTGTTTAAAGGCTCGTATTCACTGAATGCGATTTCAGTAGAGCATCAACGGCAGGATTTAATATCCTACCGCTGGACAATGAAACTTGCCTAATAAGTAGACGCTGGTTTTCTATGCTATTCACCACGACTCGATACAGCCTCACTGATGAGTTCCTGTAAGGCAGGCGAAACCGGTCTGGGGAGAGAGTCATGATGGATAGCATAGAAAAGCAGGATGTTTTTTTAACTGTCTTTAAAGGGAGTATAATACACCAAGACAGTTGGGAATTTTTTCCTTATATATATATATATATATATATATATATATATATATATATATATATATATATATATATATATATATATATATATATATATATATATATATACATATATATATACATATATATATATATATATATATATATATATATATATATATATATATATATATATATATACATATATATATATATATATATATACATATATATATATATATATATATATATATATATATATATATATATATATATATATATATATATATATCTAATTTTATTCTACTACACAATTTGTCCTATTTTTAAAAATAAAGGTGCTTAACTCTTAGTTATTTTCCATATTTTTAATTATAACTTGCCATGTATTTTGCCAATCAGTATAAAATCTTGTACTTATCAGTTTTGGACCATCCAAAATTTTGGGTCCATTTGTCCTCTTGTAACACCCATCCGGGTACATACTCTATGTTTTATAAAACTTTTTAATAAAATTGACTAAGGAATATTTCCTTAAATATTGTAATGTCTTTATAAACATGCTGTATAAAAAAATAATATTTAGAAAAATATAAAAAATAGTTACATTTTCTCAGTTTAAAACGGTGTGTTGAAATAGAAGATAGCATCAAATTCTCATATTATAAAAAACAGATAACATTTTACAAAATAAAACGAGAAAGCTCAAAAACAGACAGAGACAGTAACAGTACTTAATCCCCAACTAAGTGCTTCGCCAACTTGGAAACTAGAAAAATAAACTGCCAAATTCGATCAAAACAAAGAAATTAGATATCTGTAATTCGTCTCGAAACCTTAACTAAACTACGAAAGCTACAGTAACAAAGCTTTCAAAAGTTTCGGCCCGATCTTGAGTTAAAATAACGTTGTTATGACAAGTTCAGTTTCGATTGGATTTTACGTTCCGCAACAGATATGTGTGTTCGTGTGTGGTGTTTCCTTGCTTTGTTTAGAAAATAGAAATAGTTGGTAGCTAACGAAAATAAGTATTCTTGACAAGTAGTCAAAATTATTAGTAGTACAGGAAATGAAGCTCTAAAAAGGGTAAAACCTGGCAATTCTTTGGTCCTGGATGGATTGACTTGAAATTTTAACAGAAGGTAGGAAACATAGATAACCTACAATAAGATCCGCAGTGGCAAGAAGCATATTTCGGATTTTTACGACCTCGCGCAGTGGGTCGACGAACATGCGCACTTAAAAGCCGTGGCAAAATACAAACACCGGCACCCCGTACCCTTCGTCCGCGGTCAGACCGTGACGCTCATTAGCTACCGAACTTCAAACAGAAAACCAGGACGCCGTCGACAAATTCTTTCCGATAATGCGGATAGTTTGTTTGGCGCCAGGTGCGTTTACCCTCAACTGGCTTGCGCACAAGTCGGTTTTTTTGCCCATAAAATGTAACTTTTGTTTCGCGCAGGTTATAACATTGGCAATCCATCGAGATCAGTGGTAGGAAATAGCTCAAGGTACAAAACCTATATCGAACCGAAGGGCGCCAAAACCCTGGGGGTGGATGCCCCCCTATGGGGTGACAATGACAATGACATTTTAACTATCAGATATCAATTAAAAACGTAATTATTAGCAAAAAATTTTTTATACATTGTTTTTATTATACTTATATTTTTCAAGTTATTTGCGATTGAAAGTAACAATTTTTCGACGAAAAAATCGACGGTTTATTGGGTTTTTCGCGAATAACTCGAAAATTATGCATTTAATCAAAAAACTGTAAAAGCAAAACTGTAGGTTTTAAAAAGACAAATAAAATTAGTTTATTTTAATTTTTCTACGAAAAATACAAACTGAGATACGGAGTGTTAATTGTTAGCTATTTGTCGTTAAATGCAAAATTTAATATATTTAAAGTCAAATAACGCAAAAATGCTGCATTTTTGGCAAAAAATTAATGAAACCTTTTTTAAGTACATAATTTGACTTTTCTTTAAAAAAGGCAGACGTTTTTGGCGTAAAAATTAGTGAGTTATGATAAAAATAAGGTCAGTAAACAACCCCTAACTACTCCCTAACTAAAGCTGACCTTTTATCTTCAACAATTCTCTTTCTACATGTTTTAATATTAATTGGAAAAAGTCGTCCATTTTTCTCAAAGAGACCTCTTAATATTATAAGTAAAAAGTATAAGACAATCTCGAAGTCTGGGTCTCAGTCAAATAACATATATTTTTAAGACAATTAATAATAAGTCCAAGACATTAAAACAATTTAAAATGCCTAATTTTAAAAATAATATAAGGATTTTTATGCTCCGAAGTGGCCTATTTGAATTTTTCGAAAAAAATTAATTCGTTTTTTTAACGTATCTCCTTTATTTTTAACGATAGAAAGTTTTTTAAAAAGTCTGTTGTAGGGTTTTTTAGGGCTACAAGGCTCTGTAAGTAAAATTTCTTAAGATCCCCTGGTTTTTTAATGGGGTGAGTTTAAAGGGCTTCAAAAGGTGGTGCTCGTTCGTAAATACAGGGTTTAAAACGACTATATCTCGCCAAATATTCACTTGACAGAAAACCTACGTAATGCAGAATCTTAGTCAATAAAAAACTTGCAATTTAAAACTAAATCATTTTTTTCTTACTCCACTATTTTAGGAATTATTTAGAAAAAAGGGTGAAAAATATGAAATTGTAAATAACCGTTTTTTATTATAAGCCTAAATTTTCCTGAAATAGGGAATTTAAGATTAACGAAACTTTTGGATGTATTATTAATAGATGTATAAAGAGAACTGCAAAAGGGTAAGGGTCAATTTTAATTAGGAGGTAGCTTGGGGCTTGTTTTAATTTATTTTTTCATAGAAAAAATTAAATACTGACCTTATTTTTATCATTACTCACTTAATTTTTATGCTAAAAACTTCTTTTTAAATAAAAAAAAGGTTTTATTAGGTGCTTTAAAAATATTTTATGATTTTCTTTAAAATATGAAGCGTTTTCCCGTTATTTTACGTAAAAACTACTTAAAAATTTAACCATTAACACGACGTATCTTTGTTTGTATTGGTCGTAGAAAAATTAAAATGGAACAATTTAATTTGTCTTTTTAAAACCCACAATTTTTCTTTTTGCAGTTTTTTATTAAAATACATAAGTTTTGAGTTATTCGCGAAAACCCCATTAAAAATGTCGTTTTTTTGTCGAAAAATAATTACTTTCAATCGCGAATAACTTGAAAAGTATTAGGTTTACGAAAAAATGTAAAAACATTTTTGCTTAGAATTACTTTTTAATCGATTTTCGTTGTTAAAATGTAGTAAAAATTGTTCACCCTCTAGGGGTGTGGTAACCACCCCCAGGGTTTTGGCGCTCTTCGGTTCGATATAGGTTTTGTACCTTGGGCTATTTCTTACATTCTGTTAAAATTTTAAGACGATCCATGCACCAAAAAATTGTCAGGGAAATGCTTCAATTCTTGTACTATAAACAGAAATGAAAGGGTTAAAACTTCTTACTGCTTGTCATTTCCTTGGTTTGCTCACTCGGCTAAAGCCTCGTCTAGCAAACTTTACCATCTTCTGAAAATATATCGCTTTTTCTACGAGCTGCACATAGTAGTTTTTTTTCGATCAAATTCTTAAATTTTTATTTTAGATAGCATGAAACATATTTTTTCGTGACGGGAAAAAATTTAACATTTTATTTCTGTTGACAGGCACTAAAATGTGACTTTCCATAAAATTTCTTTTTTCCCGTGGGTAAAAAGTAAGTACTTTTTCCTGGACATACATACAGTGTGTCTACCTAGGTAGGCGTCATATGGGTAGATACCTTTTTATTAACACGCTTTTATTAACTTGGGTTGTAACTATCTATCTATCTATCAATCTATCCATCTGGCTGCCTATGTAACGGAATCTTTGAGCCTAATTTTAACCAACTTCCAGCTATTCGATTTCTTTGAAACTTTGCACACGTATTAAGGACCCATGACAATGCAATAATCTGCAAACAGTATCCCTTTATCTTTTTTTTAATCGCCAGGAAAAAAATTCCATTATATTATAAAAACAACACCTAGAATGCCATCTGTTGGAAAAATTTCAAACTTTGCTATTAAATGAGGAAGAAATTTTTTAGTGGATTGCAAAGTGTTGACAACAGTCCAAACATTTCCTGGAGTGCCATCTGTTGGCAAAATTTGAAACTTTGCTACTTAATGAAGAAGAAATTTTTAGTGAGTTGCAATCTTTTGCAAATTTTAAAATTTGCTACCATTGTCATTTCATAGGGGGCTGGTTATTTTCTTTTGCTGCTTAATTAATTAGTATGTTCTAATTTACTGTTATATTAAGAATTTTGTGCAATATAACGAACTAAAAAATGAAAAATAATTAATAGTTTAAAAAACTAAAAAACACGCTTTTATATGCAACCGAACTAAAAATTTAAAAATAATTTTTCATTAAAAAAATATTTTCACTTCATAGTAAAAAGCGTGGGGTGCATTTTACTATTTTTTCATAACTTTTCCATCATAGATATTGGCAAATATAATAATTATAACATTTAATATATTAAGCACCCCACGCTTTTTACTATGAAGTGAAAATATTTTTTTTAATGAAAAATTATTTTTAATTTTTAGTTCGGTTGCATATAAAAACGTGTTTTTTAGTTTTTAAACTATTAATTATTATTATTTTACAATAACAAGTTATTCTTTATAAAAAGTTTTGTATAGTTAAAAACCTAAAAACCAATCATCAGATATCAAATTGTATCAGTCATCTACGAGGTTTGGCAAAAATGTTATTTTAGCTAATATCGCAAATCCTTATTAAAAAAGATGTTTAGAATTAAAATTACTTTTAAATACGCAAATTTGATTATTTGGAAAAAAATATATTTTTTTTTCTGTGATAATGGTGAAAATTTAGGTTTGTACCTACATTAGTGCACTACATTTAATAATCATAAGTCATTGAACGGTTTTAAATACATTTTTAAATTAATTGTTAATAAAACAAGAAGTATGTACAATTTACTAATGTACAAATTTAAATTTTCATGCAGAAAAAAAACTCTTTTTAAATGAACAAAATTGCATATTTAGAAGTAATTTTTAAACATCTTTTCTTTATAACGATTTTCGATATTAGCAAAATTACATTTTTGGCCGAATCGCGTAGATGACTGATATCGTATTTTAGGTTTTGGACCATGCAGAACTTTTTAAGGAATATTTTTTTGAATAATTAATAATTAAAAGTTTTCCATATGACGCCAACTTATGTAGACACACTGTACACGCAAGTAAAGGTAGATCTTTAATTTTAGAATATTTTATTATAAAGAACTTACATTTACTTTATATTAAA